>CM077659.1:2975000-3069397 GCA_039707465.1 Rhabdophis nuchalis | reverse complement strand
CGCCAACGGATTCCTTAGCCCATCGGTATGGTTAGGAGGGGGTCAGCTTTTCGAACCACCTCCCTCTACGCTTCCGGGTGAAATACATGGGGAAATCCCATAGGGGGAAAAACCAAATTAGGGTTAGGGTTAGGCCGCCTTGAATTCCGATTGGAAAAACCGACCTCGCCAACGGATTCCTAGGCCCATCGGTATGGTTAGGAGGGGGTCAGCTTTTCGAACCCACCTCCCTCTACGCTTCCGGGTGAAATACATGGGGAAATCCCATAGGGGGAAAAAACCAAATTAGGGTTAGGGTTAGGCCGCCTTGAATTCCGATTGGAAAACCGACCTCGCCAACGGATTCCTAGCCCATCGGTATGGTTAGGAGGGGGTCAGCTTTTCGAACCCACCTCCCTCTACGCTTCCGGGTGAAATACATGGGGAAATCCCATAGGGGGAAAAACCAAATTAGGGTTAGGGTTAGGCCGCCTTGAATTCCGATTGGAAAACCGACCTCGCCAACGGATTCCTAGCCCATCGGTATGGTTAGGAGGGGGTCAGCTTTTCGAACCCACCTCCCTCTACGCTTCCGGGTGAAATACATGGGGAAATCCCATAGGGGGAAAAACCAAATTAGGGTTAGGGTTAGGCCGCCTGGAATTCCGATTGGAAAACCGACCTCGCCAACGGATTCCTAGCCCATCGGTATGGTTAGGAGGGGGTCAGCTTTTCGAACCCACCTCCCTCTACGCTTCCGGGTGAAATACATGGGGAAATCCCATAGGGGGAAAAACCAAATTAGGGTTAGGGTTAGGCCGCCTGGAATTCCGATTGGAAAACCGACCTCGCCAACGGATTCCTAGCCCATCGGTATGGTTAGGAGGGGTCAGCTTTTCGAACCCACCTCCCTCTACGCTTCCGGGTGAAATACATGGGGAAATCCCATAGGGGGAAAAACCAAATTAGGGTTAGGGTTAGGCCGCCTTGAATTCCGATTGGAAAACCGACCTCGCCAACGGATTCCTAGCCCATCGGTATGGTTAGGAGGGGGTCAGCTTTTCGAACCCACCTCCCTCTACGCTTCCGGGTGAAATACATGGGGAAATCCCATAGGGGGAAAAACCAAATTAGGGTTAGGGTTAGGCCGCCTTGGAATTCCGATTGGAAAACCGACCTCGCCAACGGATTCCTAGCCCATCGGTATGGTTAGGAGGGGGTCAGCTTTTCGAACCCACCTCCCTCTACGCTTCCGGGTGAAATACATGGGGAAATCCCATAGGGGAAAACCAAATTAGGGTTAGGGTTAGGCCGCCTTGAATTCCGATTGGAAAACCGACCTCGCCAACGGATTCCTAGCCCATCGGTATGGTTAGGAGGGGGTCAGCTTTTCGAACCCACCTCCCTCTACGCTTCCGGGTGAAATACATGGGGAAATCCCATAGGGGGAAAAACCAAATTAGGGTTAGGGTTAGGCCGCCTTGAATTCCGATTGGAAAACCGACCTCGCCAACGGATTCCTAGCCCATCGGTATGGTTAGGAGGGGGGTCAGCTTTTCGAACCCACCTCCCTCTACGCTTCCGGGTGAAATACATGGGGAAATCCCATAGGGGGAAAAAACCAAATTAGGGTTAGGGTTAGGCCGCCTTGAATTCCGATTGGAAAACCGACCTCGCCAACGGATTCCTAGCCCATCGGTATGGTTAGGAGGGGGTCAGCTTTTCGAACCCACCTCCCTCTACGCTTCCGGGTGAAATACATGGGGAAATCCCATAGGGGAAAAACCAAATTAGGGTTAGGGTTAGGCCGCCTTGAATTCCGATTGGAAAACCGACCTCGCCAACGGATTCCTAGCCCATCGGTATGGTTAGGAGGGGGTCAGCTTTTCGAACCCACCTCCCTCTACGCTTCCGGGTGAAATACATGGGGAAATCCCATAGGGGGAAAAACCAAATTAGGGTTAGGGTTAGGCCGCCTTGAATTCCGATTGGAAAACCGACCTCGCCAACGGATTCCTAGCCCATCGGTATGGTTAGGAGGGGGTCAGCTTTTCGAACCCACCTCCCTCTACGCTTCCGGGTGAAATACATGGGGAAATCCCATAGGGGGAAAAACCAAATTAGGGTTAGGGTTAGGCCGCCTTGAATTCCGATTGGAAAACCGACCTCGCCAACGGATTCCTAGCCCATCGGTATGGTTAGGAGGGGGTCAGCTTTTCGAACCCACCTCCCTCTACGCTTCCGGGTGAAATACATGGGGAAATCCCATAGGGGGAAAAACCAAATTAGGGTTAGGGTTAGGCCGCCTGGAATTCCGATTGGAAAACCGACCTCGCCACGGATTCCTAGCCCATCGGTATGGTTAGGAGGGGGTCAGCTTTTCGAACCCACCTCCCTCTACGCTTCCGGGTGAAATACATGGGGAAATCCCATAGGGGGAAAAACCAAATTAGGGTTAGGGTTAGGCCGCCTTGAATTCCGATTGGAAAACCGACCTCGCCAACGGATTCCTAGCCCATCGGTATGGTTAGGAGGGGGTCAGCTTTTCGAACCCACCTCCCTCTACGCTTCCGGGTGAAATACATGGGGAAATCCCATAGGGGGAAAAACCAAATTAGGGTTAGGGTTAGGCCGCCTTGAATTCCGATTGGAAAACCGACCTCGCCAACGGATTCCTAGCCCATCGGTATGGTTAGGAGGGGGTCAGCTTTTCGAACCCACCTCCCTCTACGCTTCCGGGTGAAATACATGGGGGAAATCCCATAGGGGGAAAAACCAAATTAGGGTTAGGGTTAGGCCGCCTTGAATTCCGATTGGAAAACCGACCTCGCCAACGGATTCCTAGCCCATCGGTATGGTTAGGAGGGGGTCAGCTTTTCGAACCCACCTCCCTCTACGCTTCCGGGTGAAATACATGGGGAAATCCCATAGGGGGAAAAACCAAATTAGGGTTAGGGTTAGGCCGCCTTGAATTCCGATTGGAAAACCGACCTCGCCAACGGATTCCTAGCCCATCGGTATGGTTAGGAGGGGGTCAGCTTTTCGAACCCACCTCCCTCTACGCTTCCGGGTGAAATACATGGGGAAATCCATAGGGGGAAAAACCAAATTAGGGTTAGGGTTAGGCCGCCTTGAATTCCGATTGGAAAACCGACCTCGCCAACGGATTCCTAGCCCATCGGTATGGTTAGGAGGGGGTCAGCTTTTCGAACCCACCTCCCTCTACGCTTCCGGGTGAAATACATGGGGAAATCCCATAGGGGGAAAAACCAAATTAGGGTTAGGGTTAGGCCGCCTGGAATTCCGATTGGAAAACCGACCTCGCCAACGGATTCCTAGCCCATCGGTATGGTTAGGAGGGGGGTCAGCTTTTCGAACCCACCTCCCTCTACGCTTCCGGGTGAAATACATGGGGAAATCCCATAGGGGGAAAAACCAAATTAGGGTTAGGGTTAGGCCGCCTTGAATTCCGATTGGAAAACCGACCTCGCCAACGGATTCCTAGCCCATCGGTATGGTTAGGAGGGGGTCAGCTTTTCGAACCCACCTCCCTCTACGCTTCCGGGTGAAATACATGGGGAAATCCCATAGGGGGAAAAACCAAATTAGGGTTAGGGTTAGGCCGCCTTGAATTCCGATTGGAAAACCGACCTCGCCAACGGATTCCTAGCCCATCGGTATGGTTAGGAGGGGGTCAGCTTTTCGAACCCACCTCCCTCTACGCTTCCGGGTGAAATACATGGGGAAATCCCATAGGGGGAAAAACCAAATTAGGGTTAGGGTTAGGCCGCCTTGAATTCCGATTGGAAAACCGACCTCGCCAACGGATTCCTAGCCCATCGGTATGGTTAGGAGGGGGTCAGCTTTTCGAACCCACCTCCCTCTACGCTTCCGGGTGAAATACATGGGGAAATCCCATAGGGGGAAAAACCAAATTAGGGTTAGGGTTAGGCCGCCTTGAATTCCGATTGGAAAACCGACCTCGCCAACGGATTCCTAGCCCATCGGTATGGTTAGGAGGGGGTCAGCTTTTCGAACCCACCTCCCTCTACGCTTCCGGGTGAAATACATGGGGAAATCCCATAGGGGGAAAAACCAAATTAGGGTTAGGGTTAGGCCGCCTTGAATTCCGATTGGAAAACCCGACCTCGCCAACGGATTCCTAGCCCATCGGTATGGTTAGGAGGGGGTCAGCTTTTCGAACCCACCTCCCTCTACGCTTCCGGGTGAAATACATGGGGAAATCCCATAGGGGGAAAAACCAAATTAGGGTTAGGGTTAGGCCGCCTTGAATTCCGATTGGAAAACCGACCTCGCCAACGGATTCCTAGCCCATCGGTATGGTTAGGAGGGGGTCAGCTTTTCGAACCCACCTCCCTCTACGCTTCCGGGTGAAATACATGGGGAAATCCCATAGGGGGAAAAACCAAATTAGGGTTAGGTTAGGCCGCCTTGAATTCCGATTGGAAAACCGACCTCGCCAACGGATTCCTAGCCCATCGGTATGGTTAGGAGGGGGTCAGCTTTTCGAACCCACCTCCCTCTACGCTTCCGGGTGAAATACATGGGGAAATCCCATAGGGGGAAAAAACCAAATTAGGGTTAGGGTTAGGCCGCCTTGAATTCCGATTGGAAAAACCGACCTCGCCAACGGATTCCTAGCCCATCGGTATGGTTAGGAGGGGGTCAGCTTTTCGAACCCACCTCCCTCTACGCTTCCGGGTGAAATACATGGGGAAATCCCATAGGGGGAAAAACCAAATTAGGGTTAGGTTAGGCCGTCTTGGAATTCCGATTGGAAAACCGACCTCGCCAACGGATTCCTAGCCCATCGGTATGGTTAGGAGGGGGTCAGCTTTTCGAACCCACCTCCCTCTACGCTTCCGGGTGAAATACATGGGGAAATCCCATAGGGGGAAAAACCAAATTAGGGTTAGGGTTAGGCCGCCTTGGAATTCCGATTGGAAAACCGACCTCGCCAACGGATTCCTAGCCCATCGGTATGGTTAGGAGGGGGTCAGCTTTTCGAACCCACCTCCCTCTACGCTTCCGGGTGAAATACATGGGGAAATCCCATAGGGGGAAAAACCAAATTAGGGTTAGGGTTAGGCCGCCTTGGAATTCCGATTGGAAAACCGACCTCGCCAACGGATTCCTAGCCCATCGGTATGGTTAGGAGGGGGTCAGCTTTTCGAACCCACCTCCCTCTACGCTTCCGGGTGAAATACATGGGGAAATCCCATAGGGGGAAAAACCAAATTAGGGTTAGGGTTAGGCCGCCTGGAATTCCGATTGGAAAACCGACTTCGCCAACGGATTCCTAGCCCATCGGTATGGTTAGGAGGGGATCAGCTTTTCGAACCCACCTCCCTCTACGCTTCCGGGTGAAATACATGGGGAAATCCCATAGGGGGAAAAACCAAATTAGGGTTAGGGTTAGGCCGCCTGGAATTCCGATTGGAAAACCGACCTCGCCAACGGATTCCTAGCCCATCGGTATGGTTAGGAGGGGGTCAGCTTTTCGAACCCACCTCCCTCTACGCTTCCGGGTGAAATACATGGGGAAATCCCATAGGGGGAAAAACCAAATTAGGGTTAGGGTTAGGCCGCCTGGAATTCCGATTGGAAAACCGACTTCGCCAACGGATTCCTAGCCCATCGGTATGGTTAGGAGGGGGTCAGCTTTTTGGACCCACCTCCCTCTACGCTTCCGGGTGAAATACATGGGGAAATCCCATAGGGGGAAAAAACCAAATTAGGGTTAGGGTTAGGCCGCCTGGAATTCCGATTGGAAAACCGACCTCGCCAACGGATTCCTAGCCGATCGGTATGGTTAGGAGGGGGTCAGCTTTTCGAACCCACCTCCCTCTACGCTTCCGGGTGAAATACATGGGGAAATCCCATAGGGGGAAAAACCAAATTAGGGTTAGGGTTAGCCGCCTGGAATTCCGATTGGAAAACCGACCTTCGCCAACGGATTCCTAGCCCATCGGTATGGTTAGGAGGGGGTCAGCTTTTCGAACCCACCTCCCTCTACGCTTCCGGGTGAAATACATGGGGAAATCCCATAGGGGGAAAAACCAAATTAGGGTTAGGGTTAGGCCGTCCTTGAATTCCGATTGGAAAACCGACCTCGCCAACGGATTCCTAGCCCATTCGGTATGGTTAGGAGGGGGTCAGCTTTTCGAACCCACCTCCCTCTACGCTTCCGGGTGAAATACATGGGGAAATCCCATAGGGGGAAAAACCAAATTAGGGTTAGGGTTAGGCCGCCTGGAATTCCGATTGGAAAACCGACCTCGCCAACGGATTCCTAGCCCATCGGTATGGTTAGGAGGGGGTCAGCTTTTCGAACCCACCTCCCTCTACGCTTCCGGGTGAAATACATGGGGAAATCCCATAGGGGGAAAAACCAAATTAGGGTTAGGGTTAGGCCGCCTTGAATTCCGATTGGAAAACCGACCTCGCCAACGGATTCCTAGCCCATCGGTATGGTTAGGAGGGGGTCAGCTTTTCGAACCCACCTCCCTCTACGCTTCCGGGTGAAATACATGGGGAAATCCCATAGGGGGAAAAACCAAATTAGGGTTAGGGTTAGGCCGCCTGGAATTCCGATTGGAAAACCGACCTCGCCAACGGATTCCTAGCCATCGGTATGGTTAGGAGGGGGTCAGCTTTTCGAACCCACCTCCCTCTACGCTTCCGGGTGAAATACATGGGGAAATCCCATAGGGGGAAAAACCAAATTAGGGTTAGGGTTAGGCCGCCTGGAATTCCGATTGGAAAACCGACCTCGCCAACGGATTCCTAGCCCATCGGTATGGTTAGGAGGGGGTCAGCTTTTCGAACCCACCTCCCTCTACGCTTCCGGGTGAAATACATGGGGAAATCCCATAGGGGGAAAAACCAAATTAGGGTTAGGGTTAGGCCGCCTTGAATTCCGATTGGAAAACCGACCTCGCCAACGGATTCCTAGCAGATCGGTATGGTTAGGAGGGGGTCAGCTTTTCGAACCCACCTCCCTCTACGCTTCCGGGTGAAATACATGGGGAAATCCCATAGGGGGAAAAACCAAATTAGGGTTAGGGTTAGCCCGCCTTGAATTCCGATTGGAAAAACCGACCTCGCCAACGGATTCCTAGCCCATCGGTATGGTTAGGAGGGGGTCAGCTTTTCGAACCCACCTCCCTCTACGCTTCCGGGTGAAATACATGGGGAAATCCCATAGGGGGAAAAACCAAATTAGGGTTAGGGTTAGGCCGCCTGGAATTCCGATTGGAAAACCGACCTCGCCAACGGATTCCTAGCCCATCGGTATGGTTAGGAGGGGGTCAGCTTTTCGAACCCACCTCCCTCTACGCTTCCCGGGTGAAATACATGAGGAAATCCCATAGGGGGAAAAACCAAATTAGGGTTAGGGTTAGGCCGCCTTGAATTCCGATTGGAAAACCGACCTCGCCAACGGATTCCTAGCAGATCGGTATGGTTAGGAGGGGGTCAGCTTTTCGAACCCACCTCCCTCTACGCTTCCGGGTGAAATACATGGGGAAATCCCATAGGGGGAAAAACCAAATTAGGGTTAGGGTTAGCCCGCCTTGAATTCCGATTGGAAAACCGACCTCGCCAACGGATTCCTAGCCCATCGGTATGGTTAGGAGGGGGTCAGCTTTTCGAACCCACCTCCCTCTACGCTTCCGGGTGAAATACATGGGGAAATCCCATAGGGGGAAAAACCAAATTAGGGTTAGGGTTAGGCCGCCTGGAATTCCGATTGGAAAACCGACCTCGCCAACGGATTCCTAGCCCATCGGTATGGTTAGGAGGGGGTCAGCTTTTCGAACCCACCTCCCTCTACGCTTCCCGGTGAAATACATGGGGAAATCCCATAGGGGGAAAAACCAAATTAGGGTTAGGGTTAGGCCGCCTGGAATTCCGATTGGAAAACCGACCTCGCCAACGGATTCCTAGCAGATCGGTATTGTTAGGAGGGGGTGAACTTTTCGAACCCACCTCCCTCTACGCTTCCGGGTGAAATACATGGGGAAATCCAATAGGGGGAAAAACCAAATTAGGGTTAGGGTTAGGCCGCCTGGAATTCCGATTGGAAAACCGACCTCGCCAACGGATTCCTAGCCCATCGGTATGGTTAGGAGGGGGTCAGCTTTTCGAACCCACCTCCCTCTACGCTTCCGGGTGAAATACATGGGGAAATCCCATAGGGGGAAAAACCAAATTAGGGTTAGGGTTAGGCCGCCTGGAATTCCGATTGGAAAACCGACCTCGCCAACGGATTCCTAGCCCATCGGTATGGTTAGGAGGGGGTCAGCTTTTCGAACCCACCTCCCTCTACGCTTCCGGGTGAAATACATGGGGAAATCCCATAGGGGGAAAAACCAAATTAGGGTTAGGGTTAGGCCGCCTTGAATTCCGATTGGAAAACCGACCTCGCCAACGGATTCCTAGCCCATCGGTATGGTTAGGGGGGGGTCAGCTTTTCGAACCCACCTCCCTCTACGCTTCCGGGTGAAATACATGGGGAAATCCCATAGGGGGAAAAACCAAATTAGGGTTAGGGTTAGGCCGCCTGGAATTCCGATTGGAAAACCGACCTCGCCAACGGATTCCTAGCCCATCGGTATGGTTAGGAGGGGGTCAGCTTTTCGAACCCACCTCCCTCTACGCTTCCGGGTGAAATACATGGGGAAATCCCATAGGGGGAAAAACCAAATTAGGGTTAGGGTTAGGCCGCCTGGAATTCCGATTGGAAAACCGACCTCGCCAACGGATTCCTAGCCCATCGGTATGGTTAGGAGGGGGTCAGCTTTTCGAACCCACCTCCCTCTACGCTTCCGGGTGAAATACATGGGGAAATCCCATAGGGGGAAAAACCAAATTAGGGTTAGGGTTAGGCCGCCTGGAATTCCGATTGGAAAACCGACCTCGCCAACGGATTCCTAGCCCATCGGTATTGTTAGGAGGGGGTCAGCTTTTCGAACCCACCTCCCTCTACGCTTCCGGGTGAAATACATGGGGAAATCCCATAGGGGGAAAAACCAAATTAGGGTTAGGGTTAGGCCGCCTGGAATTCCGATTGGAAAACCGACCTCGCCAACGGATTCCTAGCCCATCGGTATGGTTAGGAGGGGGTCAGCTTTTCGAACCCACCTCCCTCTACGCTTCCGGGTGAAATACATGGGGAAATCCCATAGGGGGAAAAACCAAATTAGGGTTAGGGTTAGGCCGCCTTGAATTCCGATTGGAAAACCGACCTCGCCAACGGATTCCTAGCAGATCGGTATGGTTAGAAGGGGGTCAGCTTTTCGAACCCACCTCCCTCTACGCTTCCGGGTGAAATACATGGGGAAATTCCATAGGGGGAAAAACCAAATTAGGGTTAGGGTTAGCCCGCCTTGAATTCCGATTGGAAAACCGACCTCGCCAACGGATTCCTAGCCCATCGGTATGGTTAGGAGGGGGTCAGCTTTTCAAACCCACCTCCCTCTACGCTTCCGGGTGAAATACATGGGGAAATCCCATAGGGGGAAAAACCAAATTAGGGTTAGGGTTAGGCCGCCTGGAATTCCGATTGGAAAACCGACCTCGCCAACGGATTCCTAGCCCATCGGTATGGTTAGGAGGGGGTCAGCTTTTCGAACCCACCTCCCTCTACGCTTCCCGGTGAAATACATGGGGAAATCCCATAGGGGGAAAAACCAAATTAGGGTTAGGGTTAGGCCGCCTGGAATTCCGATTGGAAAACCGACCTCGCCAACGGATTCCTAGCAGATCGGTATTGTTAGGAGGGGGTGAACTTTTCGAACCCACCTCCCTCTACGCTTCCGGGTGAAATACATGGGGAAATCCAATAGGGGGAAAAACCAAATTAGGGTTAGGGTTAGGCCGCCTGGAATTCCGATTGGAAAACCGACCTCGCCAACGGATTCCTAGCCCATCGGTATGGTTAGGAGGGGGTCAGCTTTTCGAACCCACCTCCCTCTACGCTTCCGGGTGAAATACATGGGGAAATCCCATAGGGGGAAAAACCAAATTAGGGTTAGGGTTAGGCCGCCTGGAATTCCGATTGGAAAACCGACCTCGCCAACGGATTCCTAGCCCATCGGTATGGTTAGGAGGGGGTCAGCTTTTCGAACCCACCTCCCTCTACGCTTCCGGGTGAAATACATGGGGAAATCCCATAGGGGGAAAAACCAAATTAGGGTTAGGGTTAGGCCGCCTTGAATTCCGATTGGAAAACCGACCTCGCCAACGGATTCCTAGCCCATCGGTATGGTTATGGGGGGGTCAGCTTTTCGAACCCACCTCCCTCTACGCTTCCGGGTGAAATACATGGGGAAATCCCATAGGGGGAAAAACCAAATTAGGGTTAGGGTTAGGCCGCCTGGAATTCCGATTGGAAAACCGACCTCGCCAACGGATTCCTAGCCCATCGGTATGGTTAGGAGGGGGTCAGCTTTTCGAACCCACCTCCCTCTACGCTTCCGGGTGAAATACATGGGGAAATCCCATAGGGGGAAAAACCAAATTAGGGTTAGGGTTAGGCCGCCTGGAATTCCGATTGGAAAACCGACCTCGCCAACGGATTCCTAGCCCATCGGTATGGTTAGGAGGGGGTCAGCTTTTCGAACCCACCTCCCTCTACGCTTCCGGGTGAAATACATGGGGAAATCCCATAGGGGGAAAAACCAAATTAGGGTTAGGGTTAGGCCGCCTGGAATTCCGATTGGAAAACCGACCTCGCCAACGGATTCCTAGCCCATCGGTATTGTTAGGAGGGGGTCAGCTTTTCGAACCCACCTCCCTCTACGCTTCCGGGTGAAATACATGGGGAAATCCCATAGGGGGAAAAACCAAATTAGGGTTAGGGTTAGGCCGCCTGGAATTCCGATTGGAAAACCGACCTCGCCAACGGATTCCTAGCCCATCGGTATGGTTAGGAGGGGGTCAGCTTTTCGAACCCACCTCCCTCTACGCTTCCGGGTGAAATACATGGGGAAATCCCATAGGGGGAAAAACCAAATTAGGGTTAGGGTTAGGCCGTCTTGAATTCCGATTGGAAAACCGACCTCGCCAACGGATTCCTAGCCCATCGGTATTGTTAGGAGGGGGTCAGCTTTTCGAACCCACCTCCCTCTACGCTTCCGGGTGAAATACATGGGGAAATCCCATAGGGGGAAAAACCAAATTAGGGTTAGGGTTAGGCCGCCTGGAATTCCGATTGGAAAACCGACCTCGCCAACGGATTCCTAGCCCATCGGTATTGTTAGGAGGGGGTGAACTTTTCGAACCCACCTCCCTCTATGCTTCTGTTCTATTCCCCAAAGCACCTTTGTCTGCAGGACAAGAATTCATGAATGGAAACTAATCAAGGAGAGAAGCAACTTAGAACTAAGGAAAAATTTCCTCACGTGGGAACAATTAATCAGTGGAACATCTTGCCTCCAACAACTTGTGAATGCTCCAACTCTGGATGTTCTTAAGAAGAGACCGGATAATCGTTTCTCTGAAATGGTAGAGGGTTTCCTGCTTGAGCAAGGGGTTGGACTAGAAGACCTCCAAGGTTCCTTCCAACTATGTTATTCTGCATTTTCTGAATGAATGAAGAATCTGCTTCCCAAGGCAACAGTTGAGGCTCTAGTCCTCTTGACTTTTTTAAAAAAAGACAAAGACTCAATTCACAAAACTACTAATATCAGTTCCTGTTTGGGCTGGGGGCATAAAACGAGAAGTTATTAATGGTTCCTTGGCAACAAGGAACAAATAGTTCTCACTTTACTGTAAATGGCGGGTTTAGCACCTCCAATTGTACATAAGATCGACTTCCTATGTTTTGCATAAGGTTAGCATCCCGTCGGTCATGTTTTCTGCTGCATTTTGAAAAAATAATAATCAGAAAGCTGCTCTGAAAAAAAGTGGCTTGCAAGAATGCCAAAGAGCCAAAGCAGAAAAGACATGGATGGGATTTCTTTTTGGCCGAGAGGAATGAATGGCTTCTCCGCAGATAAATTCACCGGAGCAAATATGACGCAAACCATCGTTTTTGCAGCTCTGCACTTCCTCTTTGAGGGAAGGTGATTGTGTAAACCTTGAAGCAATTTAAGAACTTGGGCAATATTTTAATGGCCTCTGTCCTTTTCTTGCACCATCGAGACCATCAGTCTGTTCCCAATGAGGGGGACACCGAGGAAACGGCTTGTGATGTCAACCACGCAACCTCAGTGGTTTTGGTGACTCTGCGTTGTATGAAAAAGGACAAACTTCGCACTGCAGCGTTGTGATGCATTTTGCGTTTGATTTCCCCTGGAAGGACATGGTTTTTGTTTCAAATTTTACGTGGGTTTATGATCGAAATAAAGGTTGGATTTGATTTTCAAAGTCCTTTAGTCACAAAACTGTTACACGATTGTTGCGAAGAAGAGGGTGTGTGTGTGTGTGTGTGTCAACCTATTCTCCAAAGCACCTGAAGGATGGAGAAGCAATGGGTGGAAACTAATCAAGGAGAGAAGCAAATGGAATGAAGGAGGAATTTCCTGACAGTGAGAACAATTAACCAGTGGAACAGAAGTTGCCTCCAGAAGTTGTGGGTGGTCCATCACTGGAGGTTTTTAAGAGGAGATTGGGCAACCGTTGGTCTGAAATGGTAGAGGGTTTCCTGCCTAAGAAGGGGGTTGGACTACAAGACCTCCAAGGTCCCTTCCAATACTGTTATTCTGTCTGCCTCCCTCTTTTCTCCATCACTGGAGGTTTTTAAGAAGGGATTGGACAACCATTTGTCTGGAATGGTAGAGGGTGGGTTAGATGACCTCCAAGGTTCCTTCCAACTCGGTGATTCTGTCTCCCTCCCTCCTTTCTCTATCACTGGAGGTCTTAAGAAGAGACTGGATAACCATTTGTCTGGAATGGTGTAGGGTCCCCTGCTTGAGCAGACCTCCAAGGTCCCTTCCAACTCTGTTCTTCTGTTACTCGTGATACATTATCTATAATCCTGTGCTGTGAAAGAGAAATACATTTAAACACTGAGGCCAAAATGCTAGAAAACCCTCAAAGTTTCAGCTATTCAAGAGTTTAGATCTAAGCTCAGGCTCTTCTTAGCAAAAGATTGTCAGATGCACGTCATGGTGTAACATTCTTTCTTGACGTACAAAATGTATCAGTGCTGTACTTGATAAGATAAAATAATCACTTCTTCCTCAAAAAGTCCACAATGGACTTGTTTTCTCTTGAATGATAATGTGCTGTACCTAGAGTTAAAAGGATCTTACTTAGTTCATCGCTCATCTGACACCTGCAGGATGAATCCAGTGGTTGCATGCGGAATTGCCTGGAATGTGAATTTAATTTTTTTTAAAAAGTTCAAAAGATACCACAAGGGGGCATTCAAGAAACATAAGAAACTTATTTTATACTCATTTTCATCAGGAGGAGAAAAAACAAACAAACTCAAATGGAAATAATGTCTGTTGATAGGGATGGAAAAAAACACATACGGCCCAGCATGCACTGAGTGAATGCGCTAAATTGGAAAGAAATTCAACGGATTAATACTGTTGTGTGCGAAAGATCAGGCCTGCGTGTCAAGGTCCAATCAAACGGATTCATTGTTAAAAGTGCATGCTGCAGGAATCTTCTGAATTCATGGTCAGGACCTGCTTGTAAATTAGAGGAATGGAATTCAGTGAATGGGGTTGGACTTCATTGGCTTGTGGCTACGTAGGGATTCTAAACTGCTCCCTCTCTTAACTCTGCCCCCACCTATCGGTAGGTTCTTTTGCCAATATTTGACTTTCCATTTGAACTATTAGAAGAAAGATTGAAGGCTTCTCTTGGATTATTATAATATTGTTTTTTGCACACTTGTCCTTCAGTGGTGAGATTCAGCCAGTTTGCACCTATCCGGGAGAACCGGTTGTTAACTTTCTAAGCAGTTTGGAGAACCGGTGGTTGGAGGAAATCTTATTTTGATTTTTTCCACTTTATAGGGCTAATCCTGTAAGGAAGGAAACATTCTGGTGTTGTTTCTAGCCTCATCTTTGTTGCCCTGCTTATAGAAACCACCTCGCCAGTTAACCCTTATTGCATTGTAACAGCTAAGGGGAAGCGCCCATCACCGTGAATGATGTTGAGTTGGCCATGCCCATCCGGTCACATGACCACTGAGCCACGCCTCCCCAGCTGGTCATTAGGGCAGAGAACCAGTTGTTAAATTATTTGAATTCCACCACAGTATGTAATGGATAAGTTTGATGTTGCCCATAGATAAGATAATGTTCTAACATTGCTGTTCTTGTAAATGGAATATAGAAGTTAAAAGTCTAACGAAAGTCTTTGGACAGGAAGGAAATTGATGAGTTTTGTTCTTTCTCCTCAGCACTTTAAAGGCTTCGTTCGAAATCCTAAAGCTACGTAAGTATATTAGCAAGTTCTGTTTGGGATATTTGGCAGCAAAATTAATAATGAATGATTTTTAAGATGATTAAGATTTTCTTTCTTTGCAAAGAATCTTGACAAATTCATACAGCGTTTAGAGAAAGACAACTGTATACTTCCTACTTCCTGCCGCTGGGCTTTAAGAGTGACTAAGGAGTGGCCATTTTCACCACACATTCAATTTGAACTGCAAGACTCAGGCTGGCCTCTAGATGGTAGAAGAGTGTGAGAGTTTTCTGTACTGTTTGAGTGCCCTCTAGTGGTGGAATGGGAGAATCCACTCATTGCAAATGGGACACCCAGAAATAAATGAGAGGAAAATGGACTTTGTTGAGGGCAAAAACGGCTTTCCCCAGGCTCTGGAGGCCAGAAACGGGCTGGTTTCTGGAAACTCCGGGAGGCCCATTTTTCACCCTCCCCAGTCTGCACGGGCCCTAAACTTACCTGGCAAGATAAACGGGCCATGTGGAGCTCCTGGGAAGGGTGGGCATGGCCAGCCAGTCCTTCCAACCACCAGTTGGATGAACCAGATGTAAAATTAGCATCTGGTTGGCCCGAACCGTCTGAATCCCATCCCTTTAAAAAAAAATTTTTTAATTAAATTTATATCCCGCCCTTCTCCACGAAGGACCCAGGGCGGCACATAGCATGCCTATAAAATGGGAGAAGGCTGGCCGCTCCTATGTTTCGATGCTGTTGCCCTCCCAGAGCTCCCCTTAACCCAGGGAAGCGTTGTTCCGTTGCAAGAGGGCAGATTTTCAGGAAGAGTCAACTCTGCATTTCATCCACAGAAATTGAAAGCGTGGGCAACTCTCACATCCAGTTGGCCCTCATGTTGAAAGAGGAACTAAAGGCCTTAGAAGAATTCCGAGAAAGGCAGAAGGAACAACGGAAAAAGGTGAGCTCTGTCCTGAGGGGGGGGGGGTGTTTAAAACCAGTCAATACGATTTATTTACGAAACAAATTTAGGACGGCCATTGGGTTGCGTGCGGGTCCAAAGGCTTTCAAAGACTCGTTTATCCGGCCTTATTTCAGTAAAGAGCATCCCTGGAAACTTCTTCTTGAGAGGTGCCCCCAAAAATGGCAGAACAACCCCCTCCCCGGCCTGGAAAATCTGCCGTGGGAATTGGACTTTGACCAATAGTTAAGAGAGAACTGGGCCCCCAATTCTTGGGGAAGGCCGAACAGGATGATAATGGACACCATCTTTTGTTGCAGTACGAGAGCACAATGGAACGGATACACAAGAACAAGCTCTTCATGTTCAAGAAAACCATGGAGGTAAGAGTTAACACGCTCTTGGAAGGTCCGACGTTGATGTGGGCAGTCCTTGACCTACGACCGTAACTGGGCACATTTTTCTGCATACAGTCCAAGAAGGCCTACGACCAGAAATGCAAAGATGCTGATGAGGCGGAACAGGCTTGTGAGAGGATCAGTACTATTGGGAACCAGAAACAAACAGAAAAGGTACCTCCAAGTTTCTTTCTGTTCTTTCTCTTTCTCTCTCTCTTCTTTTCCTCCCTCCCTCTCTTTCCTTTCTCCCATCTTTCCTTTTCTTCCTTCCTTCCCTCTCCTTCCTCCCATTTCTCTTTCCTCTTTTTTCTTCCTTCCTTCCGATTTTTTTCGTCTTTTTCTTCCTTCCCTCCATCTCCTTCCTTTCTCCTGTCTTTCCTTTTTTTCTTCCTTCCTTTCTTTCCTTCCTCTCATTTCTTTCTTTCCTCTTTTCTGCCTTCCTTCCTTTTCTCTGCTTCCTCCCTTTCTCCCTCTCCTTCCTCCCATTTTTTCTTCCTTCCTCACCTTCTTTTCTTCCATTTTCTTCCTTCTTTCCTTCCCTTTCCTTCCTCTCCTTCATTCCTATACCAATGTTCTTTTTTTCACCTTTCAGAGCCAGACCAAAGCCAAGCAGTCCAGAGATTCTGCCAATGAAGCAGGTAACGTTTTAAGCGCCTATGAAGAGCTACTCTGAGAGAGAGACGCCTTACGCATCTCTTAGAGGAAATCTTCCCAGGCCTCCATTTTAACCCTGTAAAGCTCCAAGAACCGAAGAGTTGAATAAACCATAAAATTCAAAATAAGAGCTGATTTGCAATTCCGACATTTTGGAGGAATCTTCTCCAGATAAGCTCTTCTTATTTCAGGATATATTTTTTTTAACCAATGAACATACATTCGTTTTATCAATGAAACGCAAAACACTTAACACCCTCTGTGATGGCGCTGCTTTGCTGTTTCTCACGCAGAAAAAGTGTATAAACAGAACATCGAGATCCTAGACCAGACAAGGACCACGTGGGAACAAGAACACGTTAGTACTTGCGAGGTAAGACATGGTTGTGTTCAATCAACAGTGAATTGATACGGTTTGGCCTTGATCACGGCGAGATGCTACTGGAGGTCTCTTGCCTCTCACCCAACGGTGGGCAGATAGGCACACTCAACATGGTTCCTCTGCCACAACCAAGACATGTCCAGCTTGTTCAACCAAGTATTTGCTTCTGAGATGTGGCCATAGTTGGCTTCCACCCCACTTCTTTTCCATGTTAGGGATCAGCCATTATAGTCAGGTCTTCTGCCCCCAGCGACCGATACAAGATTGGCTGCTTGCTACTATCTCCTTGACTGCGAGTCTTAATTCACGTAACAAAGACAAAGATTGTTCAGACGTGACTAACCAGAATTTACAAGAAGTTGTTGTCAATGTTGTTCCCTGCAAATGACTCCTCCTCACAGCCTTCCTTATAAACCATCTTGGGAGGGGCCATTCATTAACCAGCTGAATCCAATTCAGGGCCTCTGAGCTTGCTTCTGGCATAGCTGTTGCCTCCTCTTCTCAGCCCTGCGTAATCTAGCATCAGGGGCAAACTGGCCCTGACCCTCCCCACTACTCCAAGACCCAGGCGCCTCCTGGTGGCCAACCAGGCTCTCTGCTTCCTCAAGGTCTCCCTCCTCCTCCAGGGCAGACTCATAGGACTCTTCACTAGAAGAGTCCATCAGCAGCTCATCCGGAGCCGGCTGGGCCACAACACTAAGGTATAGAACGTTTTATGGAGGTTGGCTTTAGGGCTGTGGTTCGCAAACTCTGTGGGATGATACAGCAGCACTTGGCATCTGTTGGGACCCCATGCAAACTACAAGCTTGGAGGCACCATTAAAAGCGAAAAGGATACCAAGCGTGCCGAGAACTAAGAAAGTTTGGAAACTTCTGGTTTTGGATCTACGGAGATCCTCAGTCATCCATGTCAGGGTTGTCCCAAAGATGCTTTTTCTACAGGCAACTGCACTTTGTTTTTCCTTCAAGATGTTTTGCTTCCCATCCAAGAAGCTTCTTCTTCAGAACTGAAGAAGCTTTTCGGATGAAAAATGAAACCTCTTCAAGAAAAAACTGAGAGTTTTGGGGGAAAAAAATCACCTAGCTTGGAACAATGTGTGATTCCAAGAGTTGTGGTTGATAGAACATTTATCTCACTTCATCATCAACCATCATTAGTGTAGTTTGTAGCTTCAGCCCGTTGCACAAAGCTGGCCAGTTTTGGTCTATAAACCATGGTTGTTTTTAGGCTTAGCGCGGTGTGTCAACCAGACTTTGTTTTATTGCTATTATCTATTGTGACAGGATCCACCATTGATCTTTATTTCATTGAACTAGGCTTTCCAGCTTCAGGAATGCGATCGGATTACTATCCTACGGAATTCTCTCTGGGTTCATTGCAATCAACTCTCCATGCAGTGCGTGAAAGACGACGAGGTAGGAGGGAGACCAGGGGAGGTAGTCCACGGTTACAACAGTTTTACTAGAGGATTTGCTTTAAGAGCAATAAGCAAGAGCTCCTTAAAAACAAATCGACTTTTTTTCTTCTCTTTTCCTTGTTTCAAAGCTTTACGAAGAGGTCCGGGCGAGCCTGGAAAACTGCAACGTGGAGTCCGATATGAACTCCTTCGTTCAGAATAAAATGACGGGGACGGAAGCACCAGGTCTGCGCTCTTCTTAATTGTATCTTGAAAAGGGAAATGACCTCTGGGAAAATAATAAAACAGGTCTAGGACAGGGGTCGGCAACCTTAAACACTCCAAGAGCCATTTGGACCCGTTTCCCACAGAAAAAAAATGGTGTGTGGGTGGGCGTGGCCAACTTGACGTCAATCACACCTGCCCAGTCACATGACACCCCCGCAGCCACGCCTACCCAGACGGTCATTAGGGCAGAGAACCAATTAAATTATTTGCCCCTCCAGGCCCTGCCTCACCCATACCCTCCCCACTACCTCTTGCCGCTTCTCTCCGCAGCGGAGGGATGAAAGGAGGGAGCCCCAGCAGAGAGATAAAGGAGCCACATGCGGCTCTGGAGCCACAGTTTGCCGACCCCTGATCTAGGGGAAACTTTGGCTTATAGAAGATCTCTTTGAGTTGAGCCTCCCCTAACCTTGGGGTGACTATCTTCGGCTGTGAATTTTGGGAGAGGGAGAAGGACACCCAGACTCAAACCCATCTTTTAAGGGGGTGAAAAACATACCCCGATTAATCCGGGAGGTTTTCAAGAAAATAAGGTTGACTAGCGGCCACAAGGATGATTCATTCTCGGCTGGCACGAGATTTCTGGGGGCGGAAAAAGCACGGATGGCATTACCTAGCTGGGTCGTGAGATGTCTGCAAGGAAATCACCAACCGCAGAGAACGCCAAGCCCCCCTTATTCCCAAGTCACATTTTCCCACTCCTTCTTCTTGTTTCTGAAACAGCTGCCATTGGATACGAGAATTATTACGAGAGAACCGGTCCAGTGAAAAACTGCAGCAGCCCAACAACTCAGAGTTGTGGAATGATGAAAAGGTAAATTATCACAACGTGTAGTCCTCAATGGAACTGCATCTACATGGAAGGAAGTATGCAGTGGAGTCCCCCAAGGCTCTGTTTTAGGCCCAGTACTCTTCAACATCTTCATCAATGATTTGGATGAGGGGATAAATGGGAAACTCATCAAATTTGCAGACGACACCAAACTGGCAGGAATAGCCAACACTCCAGAAGTTAGGCTTAAGATACAGAAGGATCTAGACAAACTTGAACATTGGGCACTATCTAACAAAATGAAATTCAATTGTGAAAAAAGTAAGGTCCTACATATAGGCAAGAAAAACCAAATGCACAAGTACAGTATAGGTGGTACCTTGCTCAATAGTAGCAACTGTGAGAGGGATCTTGGAATCCTAGTGGACAACCATTTAAATATGAGCCAGCAGTGTGCAGCAGCTGCCAAAAAAGCCAACACAGTTGTAGGCTGCATAAACAGAGGGATAGAATCTAGATCACGTGAAGTGTTAATGCCACTGTATAGTGCCTTGGTAAGGCCACACTTGGAATACTGCATACAGTTTTGGTCGCCATGATGTAGAAAAAACGTGGAGACTCTGGAAAGAGTGCAGAGAAGAGCAACCAAGATGATTAGGGGACTGGAGACTAAGACATATGAAGTACGGCTGCAGGAGCTGGGTATGTCTAGTTTGATGAAGAGAAGGACCAGGGGAGACATGATAGCAGTGTTCTGATATCTCAGAGGGTGCCACAAAGAAGAGGGAGTCAAACTATTCTCCAAGGCACCTGGGGGCAGGACAAGAAGCAATGGGTGGAAACTAATCAAGGAGAGAAGCAACTTAGAACTAAGGAGAAATTTCCTGACAGTTAGAACAATTAACCTCTGGAACAGCTTGCCTCCAGAAGTTGTGAATGCCCCAACCCTGGAAGTCTTTAAAAAGATGTTAGATAGCCATTTGTCTGAAATGGTATAAGGTTCCTGCCCACGCAGGGGGTTGGACTAGAAGACCTACAAGGTCCCTTCCAACTCTGCTATTGTATTGTATCATTATGATGGCTTTTAAAAAAAAACCATCAATGGGTGGATGATTTGACACTTTGTTCTACCATTTGAATTTTCCACCAATCGCCAGAAGCTGCCTTGGAGTAGCTGTTTCCCTTCCTTGAATGAAGACCAAGAAAGTTTTCCAACACATGAGCTAAATTAAGAAGAAAAGGGCAAAGTGGGGGCATCCATTGCGACCTTCGGAAGTGGTGTTTGGCCAGCTGCTTGTAGAGAACGTTTCACTTATTTATGGCTGCTGTTCTCTAAAATAGCACCGAGGGGCACATACCAGAAACAAGTTAAACACTAACAATGCGTGTTACAATAGCATCAACGAGGAAGGAGTTAAAAAGATGGTCTCAAAAATGCTGGTGTGTGTGTGTGTGTGTGTGTGTGTGTGTTGCAATGCATGTTAAAAAAAAGGCAGGCCCTACAAAGTCTGGGTCCCTGCAAAACCCCTTTTATTTACACGGCTGTGAATTCCTTTCATTTACAGTCACCAAGGCTTATCAAACAGTCTTTCAGAGGAATGTTTATCAACACGAACCTTATCTCGTTTGGAGCGCTGCCAGATAACTAGTTTCGTTTTTATTCATTGTATTTATTGTATTTTTTATAGCATTTTAATTTTTTTCCCTGTGCACCGCTCCGAGTCCCCCTGGGGAGAGGATGCGGTATACAAAATAAATTTATTATTATTATTATTATTCCAAACGCAGGGCAAGGCAACACTTGGCACAAAGTCTCTTATAGTCACAAACAGAACTTTCCACTCTTGAATCGACCGACGGAACAAATTGTTTCCTGCAAAAGCCCCCTCCCTGCTTGCTCCTCTTTTGTTTCCTCTGGGAGGGGCCATTCACCTCCAAGGTGGGGCTTTACTCCTAAATCGGCCCTGCTCTCTTAGTTGTTCTTGTCTTCTGGCAGCTCTGCACATGCACACACTGGGAACAGGCTCCAGCTGTTCCTCTGCCTCATTGCTGTCTAGCTCCCTCTCTGCCTCCGATGCGGAGCCCTCGTCTGAGCTTTCCTCAGCCCCCCAGGACTGGCCCAGGTTCCTCCCCAACCTCCTAGCTCTTCGACTCTGCCGCCAGCGGGCCACAACACAGGGTTTTGATCATCTGCTTAGGGCTGCCAGCTTGGCTGGTTTTGTCTCCCTTGTCCCAAATCTTGTCCTTCAGAGCGAAGTTTCACTCTTAAGTTGAAAATGGACAGAGAGGAAGCGGCGTCATTGAAAGGCTCATGGTATATTTCCTATTGATCCACAGGTTCTCCGACTTGCTGCATGGCAGTACGCGGAACACGCCGGATAACATTATTTCCACCATAACCCCGTCTGGTATGTAGAATGGCTTTTCCAGGGACAAAGGCAGTCGTCTCTTAAGTCCGAGAGTCCTTGCGTTAAATCAGGTTCCGCTCTCAGGTCTTCCTAGGGCCATGATGGCGAACCTATGGCCCACGTGCCAGAAGTGGCACACAGAGCCGTCTCTGTGGGCATGTGCGCAATTGCCAGCTGCTCTTCTGGTTTTGGCCAGGTGGTTATTGCGGGTGCCGGAAAATGGCCTGAAAACAGCACAAAAAACAGCCAAAAAACCCAGGCCATTTTTGAGGCTGGTTTTGGGCTATTTTGGGGCAGTTTACAGGCCATTTTTAAGACCATTTACAGCAGTGTTTCTCAACCTTGGCGACTTTAAGTCCTGTGAACTTCAACTCCCAGAATTCCCCAGCCAGCTGTGCTGGCTGGGGGATTCTGGGAGTTGAAGTCCACAGGACTTAAAGTTGCCAAGGTTGAGAAACACTGATTTACAGGCTATTTTTCGGCATGTTTTTGGCCTGAAAACTGCCCAAAAATGGCTCAAAAACAGGCATGCGCACCGGGCAGCTGGACATGCACACATGTCCCAGTTTGTTCACTCCGTGCCAAAAAGGGTTGCCATCACTGTCCTAAGGGGTTGAGTGTTGCTGTGGGAACATCCAAAAGTTCCTTTTTTTTTTTGCCTTTCAAGTTAGACTAATCCTATTTTCCCAGCCTGCCGAATTTCTGGAAACTACATATAAAACATCCTAACGATGGACCAATTTTCAGGAAACACAGTACAGAAAAATCTTAGGATGGAAATTGTAAATCTGATTTTGGGAAAAGGAAGGCAGAACTCAATTCGCCTGAAAACAGGCCTCTTAAGTCTTTCAACTAAAATGTCTTTTAAAAGCTTTCTTTTAACTTTTATATATTTGTTTTTATTTTGGCTGTACACCGCCCTGAGTCCTTCGGGAGTAGGGCGGTATAAAAAACCAATAAACTAAACTAAACTAAACTAAATACACTTTTTTAAATTTAAGTGTCTCTCTCTCTCTCTCTTTTTTTTTACAACAATCCCCACCACCACCCGCCCCAAAGTAGCAGTGCAATTTTTTAGAAATAGAAATAGTTCATTTCGTATTAGGAACGTCGGGTGGCATCAGTCTGAATATTTAAATTGTTTTAATTGGGTTTTTAAGGGGTTTAGTTTTTAATGGATTTTAGGTTTTTAGCGCAGGGATATAGTTGGTTTAATTCGATTTTATATATTTATAATGGTTCTATGTTTGTATGCTTTTTAATTTCCTGTGCACCGCCCCGAGTCCCTTTGGGGAGAGGGAGCGGTCTACCCAATTAAACTTGACTTGACTTGACCTTGACAGTAACAGGTGGATTGTAGAAATAGGTAATACATTCTCTGGAGTCTTGCACGTCCGGCCAGAAAAAGATATATGAAAACTTTGGAACTTGGGGAAAATCTTTTGCCTCTTCCAGGAATTAATTCAATTTTGGGTTTTGGTTTTTTTTTTGGTAGCTGAGCAAAGGACGGACGGCGTCTATGCAGCAATTCATGTGGCCGAGGTCAACGCTGACATTGACCATGATTACAGAGCTCTCTATGACTACACAGCCCAGGTAAGCATCAAAACCTTGTTTAAGCAGTGCCCTTAAACAAAAGGACAGAGTAACTCCGGAGTAACTCTCAAGGATCACCATTCTAAGTTACTCTTCTCCCATAATCCCTTGCGGGGTGGAGTCGGGGCAACTGAACGGAGCTGAGTATTTACTGGCCAGATGCTCTACCTGTCGCCAATGCGGAGTTTTGTTTGGCAGATATATTCTCCTTGTGCCCAGAGAGAGAAATATTTCTAAGTTACTCTGAAGGTATCAGCGTTCTAAGTTATCCCGAAGACTCCAAATTAAGCTCGATTTTTATAGGTTGGCCCTCAACTTACAACTTTTCATTTAACAACTGTTCTTAGTTATAACGGCCCTGGAGAAAAGTGACTTAGGGCTGTTTTTCACCCTTGTAACCTTTTAATAATAATAATAATCTTTATTGTCATTGTAATAAAATTACAATGAAATTGTTTCCCCCCCCCCCCCACACTTATGACCATTGCAACATTCCCATGGTCACGTGAACAAAATTCAGGCACTTGACAAGTGACTCATACTTATGACGGGTGCAGTGTCCCGGGGTCATGTGGTCCCATTTTGTGACCTTCTGGCAAGAAAAGTCATAAAATGGGGCGAAACTAACTTAACTGTCTCCCTCAGCAATGGAGATTGTGAGTCCTATTATCAAGGACTATCTGCATGCTTATTCTATCTTAGTATTTGCCTCTTACCTGAAGAGATTTCCCCCCCCACATTTCTTTCCATTCTTCCTTTTGCAGAATGAGGATGAGCTGGACATCCGAGCAGGTGATATCGTCAATATCATTGAAGCCAGCGAAGACGGCTGGTGGACCGTAGAACTGGACGGGCAACAAGGATTTGTGCCTGGCTCCTACCTGGAAAAACTTTGATCGGAGGAAAAACTTCCCAGTGCTACTTTTTAAATTTTTGTCAGCTAGAACCCTCTTTTAAAAAAAATAAAAATCAAGTTTTACTCTTTGCAGATGGCAGACCAAGAGCTACAATTATCCTCTTTATTTTAACATAAACGCCACTCTGTCTTTAAAAAAAAAAAAAAAGTTTTAAAGGACAATTATCAAAGAAAATGCACCTGCAATTGTTCCAGTAGAGCATCCAGACACCAACATTGGAAGTTTTAGCGGCAGAGAAACCTGGCGGCCGCTCCTTTTGCAGCCGCCACTAAGAGAGGGGGCGCAGTAGCTAGGGTGGCAGGTGTGTGGGGAATGTTCCCCCCCCCCGGAAATAGCGGGGACCGGTTGCGCTTGCAGTTAAATATTTTAGGGGAGGTCTTATTTTTGGGGGGAGGTCTTATTTTAGCGCATGCGCTCAAAAGCCCGGTTGGGCTTATTATCTGGGGAGGTCTGGGGAGGGAACAGGATAGTAACCGAGCTTAACAATGGCATTCCTTGCTTTATAATGCCACAAGGAGATGGTCAGGCAACCAGCTCACCTCCGTCCCCTCTGCACCGCTCCATTCCTTCATGCCGTGAGAGAGATGCTAGTAAGAGATCCTTTACCGCCAGAAACCAGGAAGTGGGGGGGGGGGGGCTTTGTAACTGACTTGACGGCTGGTGGGAGGAGAGGGGGCTGCCTGACGACGAGACTTTTGCTTTGGGGGATCTGTCTGGAGCAGCTGTGATCAACCAAGGAAGGATTTGTGCTGCAGGAGGGCTGGCGGAGCCCTAGGCTGGATCTTGTGGGAAAGCGGCGACCTTTAACCCCCCCTTCTCCTCTAGTGGCTTTGTCTGGTCACGTGGGCTCAGAGATGTGGGAATAAA
Organism: Rhabdophis nuchalis; assembly: GCA_039707465.1. Classification (NCBI taxonomy): domain Eukaryota; kingdom Metazoa; phylum Chordata; class Lepidosauria; order Squamata; family Natricidae; genus Rhabdophis; species Rhabdophis nuchalis. The sequence goes on along the minus strand of CM077659.1, from coordinate 3,044,399 downwards.
ACCCGCTGCCTTTCAAGAGAAAAGAGCAGGCCCTTCAGATCTCATTGTCAAAAGTGAGAGGGGTTTGCAAAGTCCCAGGGCTCAGCTAAGCTGGGGAAAGCAGGGAGGATGTTTTCGGGCTAGAAAATACTTCATTCTCTCTCTCTCTCTCTCTCTCTTCTTTCTTTCTCTTTCGTTCCCTCTTTGTTTCTCTTTCTCTTTTTTCCCCTTCTCTTTCATTTTCTTCCTTCCTTTCTTTCTTTCCTTCCTTCCACCTGGATACAGATCAGGTAACAAGAGGGTTAATGAGCAAGGATGATCAGCTCTGACAATCTGCAGTCTGAATTAAAAAAAACAAACCATTCAATATTAGTGGAAATGAGGACAAACAATCTAAGCATGGTCACCTTAATTGCTGAGAATATTTTCAAACTAAGGAAAACCAACCTCAATTGACTCCCCCACCCCTCTCCCTTCTTGGCCTTTTAGTGCAGCCAAGAAAGGCCTAGACTTAAAATTCATCCGTGTAAGTCATTCTACGGTATATGGAAAAGAGTACGGCACTTGGATAAAACTCTCAAAAAACGACGACGATTAAAAAGGTTAACCATGGTTTAGAGTTTGGGGGAGATGTACAGAAGATTTATTTAATTTGGTTTCCTATTTCCTATTTACATTTCACTTTATCACGTTCTACTTCGCTACTCTAGGATAACAAGTCACTCGATACAGAAACAGACCCATTATAGTAAAAAATGAAAATTTTCCTTAGAGAACAGTTGTGCAAAGACATTACACTCCTGAAAAAGCCAGCTCGTATTTTTTTTAAACGCGCTAAAAGTTCAGAAGGTTTGAATTCATTTGAATTTAAGGAAGTCAAGAGGTGCACTAATAGGATTCTAAAATTCTGATTAGTAGTCATTTTGTAATGTTCTCGTAGATTTTCACGGGTGTAGGTATGCTGCTCTGGTTGTGTTCGGGTGTTTTCCCATGTAAGAATTAGGTTGAAATAGAAATAGATCTAATTCTTACACGGGAAAACACCCGAACACAACAAGACCAGCATATATATATATATATATATATATATATAAAACCAAGACAGAAAACACTGGTGAGAGGCAGGCAGCAGCAGAATTAAACTTCACAAAATTAAGATAAGTGACTTCCCTCGTAGAACTCGGACTGGCGAGGCCACCCAACAAACGCTGAAGGATATAAGAATAAATCACTGCACCCTTTTAAGCCAGTCAGGTCACCCGTAGCTTTCATGCCATTTAAAATAAAATGGATTTTTTAAAAAACCCAAAACCTAGTGTTACTCGGTGGCTACCATGGATAGATAAGTGGGAAGCTGGCCAAAGGAGAGGGAGTCGGTAATATGGAAGGGACCGAAAGCCAAGCTTTGCCCATCACCGGTGTGGGGGCTAATTGTCCAGGTTTAGGAAAGAGGTCGTGGCTGCCAGAGTCAGTGGGAACTACGGCGGCAAGGTGACGCTGCCAAGGTGGCTTCTGATCGGAGGAAACGAGACTTCGAGCTTCGCCCGCGGGCCTTCTTCTAGGCGTACGTTCCCCCGGTGATGAGAAGCTCGTAGGCAGGATCCCGACTCCTTCTGCAGAGCACAATGCAAGCACAGAGCATGCCCAGCAGCTATGAGGAGGAAGAGAAAGAAACTGAGTGTGGGCTGGCACAATTGAAACTTTTTAAGCATTGGCTTTGGGGTAAGCTGACTAGGGAGGCGGACGCAACACTGGGGGATACAATCAAGAGACAGGGAGGTACTAATAATACCACTCTATAAAGCCTTAGTAAGGCCACACCTGGAGTACTGCACCCAGTTTTGGTTCCCATACTATAAAAGAGATGTTGGGACTCTGGAAAGAGTGCAGAGAAGAGCAACCAGGAGGAGGGACTGGAGGTTAAAACATAGGATGAACGGTTGCAGGAACTGGGCCTGGCTGGTCTAGTGAAGAGAAGGACCAGGGGAGACATGATAGCAGCCTCCCAATATTTGAGGGGCTGCCACAGAGAAGAGGAAGGGGGTCAAGCTATTCTCCGGCCTAGGTTAGTCTCTACCTTTTTAGGGTTTAGGAATATTAGTTTTAATATGGGGATTTTAGTGCAGGGACAATTAAATTTAATTTGTTTTTATTTATTGTATCTATTTTTTGTATATTTTTATGTGTTTTAATTTTTCCCTGTACACCGCTCCGAGTCCCCTTGGGGAGAGGACGCGGTATATAAAAATAAAATATTATTATTATTATCATTATTAAAGCACCCAAAGGCCACACAAGGAACAGTGGATGGAAACCGAGCAAGGAGAGATTCAACGTGGAAATAAGGAGGAATTTCCTGACAGTGAGAACAATCCACCCAATGGAACAGAAGTTGCCTTCGGAAGTTGTGGGAGCTTCATCCCTGGAGGCTTTCAAGAAGAGACTGGACTGCCCTCTTGTCAGAAATGGTGCAGGGTTCCCTGCTTTAGAGAGGGTTGGACTAGATGACCTACAAGGTCCCTTCCAACTCTGTTAATCTATCTAACGTAGATTCCAATGTACTTTGCATTAAGACATCTGGGCTCTACCCTTGGTTTGGTTCTGCAGCCTAGAAATGTTCTTGCCCCTGCAAGAAAAAGCCTCCTTAAAAACAATCCTGAGTTTTTTCTGTACTTTTATTAAAGAGGGTGATGGAGGCGTTGCTTTTTTTGGCTTGTGTCTGCTCATCCAAGGTTGTTTTTTTTGTTTGTTTAACCACCATTGTAATGTCCTGACATTTGTGTGCTTTGGGCCCAACGCACTATTTACCCAGACTTTGAGGAAACGTACGTGAGCTGCGAATCCTGGAAATGACCTCATTTTGTATTTTTACAAGGATGCGGTGGCCTTTTTTTCTGCTAAAAAGCTGTAAACTGTCTTCAAATATTAGCTGTCCCCATGGAGGTGGAACGGCCGTTAACTATTTGCAACTTTTCAAGGAGCACCGATGCGCCAAGCGGAGAAAACTAAAAGGGTTTTATTTTTAATCCTCAGGAGAACGAAGCCGAGTGTCTTTGAATCCTACCTGAATGGCAGCAAACGCTAAGGCAGCCCAGATAACGTACATCATGATCTCCTGTAGCTTCTTTACCACCAAGGCTTTGCACCCCTGGAGGACAAAGGAGAACAATCAGTCAGGGAAGCAGATTTTTCAAGCTTATTAATGCTGCATCCTGGAACAGCTACAATCTCCCAACGCTTCGATATCCACGTAATTTATAAAATACATTTTATTGTTGGTTTTTTTGTATGTATGGGGCAGTAGTAACAGTCGTTTTTAACTGTTGTTAAATTTTAAAAAAAACTAATATAAAGGGAAAGACACACACACGCAACATAAAGAGGAACTAGTAAAATATAATAATCGAGGCAAGACATTTCCTACTACAGTGTAACAATTAATAGAAAGCAAATTTAATTACTGCCCTCGTGGCCCAACCCAGCGTATAGGAGTTATGTGCAGTACATTATAAGGGCGGCATGGTGGCCTAGTGGTGAAGATGCTCGCCTCCCACTCGGAAGGTTGAGAGTTCAAATCCTAGGTTGCGAAGAAAAAAATATCTGATGCGAATTCTGGACAGGCATCAGGAAGGACATCTGGCCAGTAAACGATAAGCTCCATTCAGTTGTTCCGAGTCTACCCCAAATTAAGGGATTACAAAAATATGTTCAAAATTAAGTCTTCTAAAACAGGGGTCTCCAACCTTTGCAACTTTTAAGTCTGAAGAACTTCGGCTCCCAGAATTCTCCAGCCAGCTTTGCAGACCTTCAGACTTAAAGTTGCAAAGGTTGGAGACCTCTGTTCTAAAAGAATGAAGCCCATCAAGGCCGGAGAGATATGCAAATGACTCCATTTCTAATTAAACAACAGGACCTTAATTAACAACAAGATTGGGTGGGTATGGGTTATTGTTCTGGATACAAATGGGGATTTGGACTTGGAGTGGGCTGATCTTGCACGGTCTCCATCCAACGTAAGCGTGTGCCGAAAACCCGGCCAAATGAAGGGAAGGCAGTCACCTCAGAGTAAAGGTCTGTGGGACGAGCTAAGCTGCCCGTGCAATTGCTGAGGGAGGCTTTGCAACAGCTGAGGGGCACGCTGTGGTTTTTCGCTTCTTTGAACCAGGCGGTCGTCTCCCAGTCTGTGTAGTTGTGGATCCCACAGCAGTGCAGCTGCAACAGAGAAGGCACACAAGAGAATCAAGAGCAGCTCTTTAGAAAGTCGTGCGAGGCTTTCAGGCGCAACATTAACCAAAGCACGGATACCTAACCTCTGCAACGTTTTAAGACCTGTGTTGTGTCCGAGGCTTCTTCCCGAGAGCCTGAAGGCGACTCCTGGTCCCGACAAAAACCCCTTTGATTCATTGACTGTGAATTCTGCTCATCCCCATCCAGCAAAGTCTTTCCAGGGAGGATTTACAGTCACAGACCTCATCTGGCTTGGAGAGCTGCCAGGCTGACATCTGCAGAACTTGGCCAGGAGTCTTGGGAGAATCATGAACCAATTAATGGTCTTCTCCAAACTCCACTCCCCTTTCATTTCCTCTGGGAGGAGCCATTCATCGCCCCCCCATTCCTCACTGTCAGAATCTGCTGCCAGTTCTGCTGGTGAGCCACAACAACCTGTGGACTTCAACTCCCAGAATTCACTGGCCAATTAAATAAACAAACAAACACAGCCTCCCCCTCAATGTTTGGGGGGGGGGGGAAGGAGGACTGCGTCTCTCTCATTTTCAGTCATCGCCACCTAATTCTGCCCAAACTGCAGGTCTTCTCTGTTTTCAAAATGACTCAGGACATTAGCAAAGGCTGGTTCCAAACCACAGGTTGTCATCTCATCTGGAAAATGTCGGTTTTCTCCCCCAGCAGTGTTTCTGCAGAGGCTGCAGATGTTGCCCTCCAATCCATTTGAGGAATCCGCACGTGGCAAGGCTGGTTTTATCTCCTTCCCCCTCCCTTCCCCCCAGGAGGTTCTCGCTAAAGAGAGCGAGCCTCTTCGGAGAACGTACAAACAAGCAAGATCTTCCTCCAGGGGAAAGAGGAGAGTATACTCTTAACTCCCCAGCAAGTCTTTTGAAAGGGGATTTAAAAACAAAACAAAACATTAAAATCAGATTAACCCAGAAATAAGATGAATAACAACATATTAATGCATGCAATGCTTCATAAATTTATTCCATTTGGAGAGTCCTCGCTTAGAGACGACAATTGGGACAGGCAACTCTGTGGCTGAGCACCGTGGTGGCTAGATGGAAGTCAGGCTTTACAACCCAACTTTTCATTTGGTTGTTAAGCAAATCACCTGCGGTCACAAAGTGAGCCATCACGGGGCTGAGACTTGGGGACTTTACTTCTGTTTTCTCCATTAAGGGCTTAGAATAGAATAGCAGAGTTGGAAGGGACCATGGAGGTCTTCTAGTCCAACCCCCTGCCTAGGCAGACAGCCCTTCACCATTTCAGACCAATGGTTATCTAACATCTTCTTCAAAACTTCCAGTGTTGGAGCATTCACAACACAGGCAATTTGTCGCCGGCAATTTAGGAAGCATGCTAATGGTGACCACAGGATTTTGTGACAACGCAAAGGGCTCGTTGCAAAACTGTCGCTTCTAACACCATCGCAACTTCAAACGGGTTGGTTCAGTGAGACCCCCAGGGACTGCTTGTATCAGTACACGCAGCATAAGATGGCCTCCAGCCCCAAAATCTATACCCAATGCTCACTAAGACCTGGCCCTGGCCCCAGGCTGCTTCGGACTACAGAAGAGCATTTTATGGGGTGAAACGCAAAGAACCAGCAAAGAAGTGGGGAAGAAGTGTGGCGGGCCCAGCCCTCTGGAACGACCTTCCCCCCGATATCAGGACAACCACGGACCTCCGCTCCTTCCGCCTAAAATTAAAGACACATCTGTTTCGCTTGGCCGGCCTAGGGTAGTCTCTTTTTAGATTGGGGATTTTAGTCTTAATATGGGATTTTAGCACAGGGTTAGTTTAATTTCTTTTTATTATTGTATACTGTTTGTATTCTATATGTATTTTAAATTCCCTGTGCCCCGCCTCGAGTCCCTTCTGGGAGAGAGAGCGGGTTATAAATTAAATTATTATTATTATTATTATTATTATTAAGAGAGAAAGGTCAGGTTTGCCGCGGGCAGAAAAGGAAGGAAGGAAGGAGGCTTCCTTATGTTGGTGTCAACGGAAGGTCCCGTGACGGTGGGAAACCATCTGTGCGCATTTGGCACCAACAGCTGTGTTTGTATTGGCTCTCACCTGCCTCTGCACATAATCAATCGCCCGGCTGGCAGCATCCGGGTTGGTGCCATTGTACGTGTCGTACACTTTCTTGATGCTGTGATCCACTTCGGCCTCCACCTGGTAGAACAAACACAGCTTAACAACATGTCTCTCTGTTGACAGGAGGAGCCCGATCACCCAGCCAGCCAGGTCAACCAAACTGACCCAGCGCTTTGCAGAAATTCGCTCTGTGTGTGTGTGTGTGTGTGTGTGTGTGTGTGTGTGTGTGTGTGTGTAGGACTCCTGGAATGCTATCGTTTGTAGTTGGCTGACTCAGCCTCCCGTCCTTCCGAGGTGGGTAAAATGAGGACCCAGATTGTTGGTGGGGCAAGAGGCTGACTCTGTAAACCGCTTAGAGAGAGGGCTGGAGAGCACTATGAAGCGGTATATAAGTGCTATTGCAATTGCAGGCTAACTCACTGCCCACTGTCAGGAGTTCGATCCTGACCAAGTTTAAGGTTGACTCAATCTCCCGTCCCTCCGAGGTGGGTAAAATGAGGACCCAGATTGTTGGTGGGGCAAGAGGCTGACTCTGTAAACCGCTTAGAGAGAGGGCTGGAGAGCACTATGAAGCGGTATATAAGTGCTATTGCAATTGCAGGCTAACTCACTGCCCACTGACAGGAGTTCGATCCTGACCAAGCTTAAGGTTGACTCAGTCTCCCGTCCTTCCGAGGTGGGTAAAATGAGGACCCATGGGGGGGGGGGGGGGGGGAAGCACTGTGAAAAGGGGTATATAAGTCTAAGGGCTATTGCTATTTGTCTTCTCGAGATCTTCTCGCCAAGGTGTTTTCTGTATCCCTCATTTGTCTAGAGCAGTGTTCCTCAACTTTGGGAACTTGAAGATGTCTGGACTTCAACTCCCAGAATTCTGAGGGTTGAAGTCCAGACATCTTCAAGTTCCCAAGGTTGGCAAACAGTGCTCTAGAAGGACAAATGAGTTGAACCCTGGATGTTTTCTCCTATCTGTGTTGTTGAATTTCTGAATCGGGTCAAAGTCTCTATGTTCCCAGACACTCTTACAAGCAGCAAAGGATTTACTCCAGAGCTTTAACAAATGTTTTCTGCAGGACTTTTGAGACCTTTGGGGGGGGAAAAAAAGGGGGGGGGAATCCATATTTTTAACCCTTGTGTAAAGCATTCCACTGCTTGGTTTACAACATTATTTCACTCTGAGGATTTGGATGAAGAGGCATGCTGCTTTTGATTTCATCCAATAGTTTCTCACAATTTTGCTTCCTAGAACTATAGCTGGTATCAAACCTTGAATAAAGCTACCAGAGACAAATTTCTTGTGTGTCCAATCACACTTGGCCAATAAAGAATTCTATTCCATTCTATTCTCTATTTTATTCCATATTCTATTGTCATTCTATTCTCTATTCTATTCTCTATTCTATTCTGCATTCTATTCTATTCTATTCTGTTCTGAGCTAATTATGGATCAGCACTTCAGAAGAGAGGTTAATTACCTTTGCTCTGTAGATGTAGCCCAGAACCACTACCACCACTTCTGTGATGAAAACTAGCAGAAGGATGATAACAAACTGGAAGACAGAAATAAAGTTTATTAAATATTCCGCGTTGCTATTTTGGCTGTTGCTCCATTCCCTTCAGACAGGCTCTCTAGCTGAACCGTTATCTTTCAACTTAAAAATGACACATCGAGGAGAGCAGGCTGTTAGTAGTAATACCTAGGAAGCCAACGAGATGGGGAATCAGAGCAGGGATTTTATCAAGCTGCTTCTACTGATCAGGAAGCCAGCGTGACAACCTAAGAAGCTAAGCTGCTCACCGTGTTCTTTAATCATCCATCGTCTGCCCAATTCCTTGCGTGTTCTTATTTCTGTGATTTTTAACACCAAGGAGCCTCGGTCTACAAATCTCTTTTATTAGGAACATGTTTCTTAACATATTAGAAAGCGTTTATGTATTAATCATCTGAAGAACTGATAAAAAAACAGATTTGCTTCTTGTTTTGCTTTGCTTTTATAAAAAAAAAGGGGGGGAACTGTTTTATTATTCATATCGCAAGGACAACATAAAAGGCTGACTAACCTGTTTGGGGGGGGGGGAGCAGAACAGTGCAAGACTGCCTACGTTAATCTAGAATGGCTTCCTAGTATTTCAAATAGAGTTTCCCCCCCATTCTTGAACTAAAGATACCTGAATGGAATCCAATACGCCTTGCAGGCAGGCTGATGCTTTGCCCATTAATAAGGTCTTTGGTGTCAAATGCATCCTTCTCCTACTTTAACCAAGTTACAGTCAGCTGCAGGAGCTGACGTGGCGTATCTCCCACAGGCCAAGCAAAAATATACAAAGTCAGCTGAGGTCCAGAAAATACGGCTAAGCCCATTAAAAAAAAAAAAAAAAAACCAGAAATCGGCTTCCCGATATTAAACTTACTGTGGCAAGGCCGCAGCGGCTTTCCCGGATGGTGGCACAGCAGCCAATCAGACCGATGATAAATAAAAGGGTCCCCACCGCTATGATGACCACTGCAGGGATGAGCGTATAGACATCTTCAAAGAAGTGGTCGTAGTCGTCGTAGGTGATAAAGACGTAAGCCCCTACGTAGCACAGGATGCCTGCAGCAGCCTAGAAAACCAAGCACAAGAGAAATAAGAGCCACTCGGAAGAAGTCCCTTCGTCTACCCCAAGGGCTGGCCCTGGTTTTATGAGCTAAAATTTGGGATTTTTTTGGAAGGGGGGGGGGGAGGAAGGAGGGTTTTCCTATTGTTGCATGCTTTGTAATTCACATTACATAATTCCATAGTGGCAAGCAGAGCCTGCTTAAAGTTACAAGCGCCTGGTTAAATGTGATGGTAACTATGACCTATTGCCTTGAACAGGCAGTCCAGTGGTGGGTTCCGGACCGCGGTGCAACCGGGCTGGGTGTCCACCACATGAATGTGTGTGCAGGTGCTCAGCAGAGCATCGCGCAGGCGCTATACGCTCTATGCGTGTAAGCCCCAAACAGCTCAAATATAGGTAAGTAGCGCAGGTGGGTCTTCTGGAGCACCGTACTGGAATGGTACCTGGTGCTCCCAGTAGGCACTGGTATGCCCGTACCAGTCATATCCCACCACTGAGACAGTCCTACGTTTCATTTTTCATTCAATCTTAGTGGAAATAAGGAGACACAACCTAAGCAGTTACTACCCTAACCACTGAGAAGTAACTGTTTCAAACCAATAAGTTGGCTCCCTTTATCTTTGACTGCAGCTAGGATAGGGGTAGACTTAAAAGTCACACCACTCAAAGTATGTTGGGAGGCAAAGCACCCTCTTCTGCTCACGGGGGTCTATTTACAAAAAACCACATTAAAGCAACAATATTTCATTTCCCTACATGGTAGAGAACTTTCAAGATTACGGGTTAAATCACCCCACCAACTTTGTCCAAATGCTTATCAACAATCAGGGTGCGCAGACTTGTATAAACTTGCAGGTTTATTGTTCCAGAGTAGAGATCCCGGACTAGGTTGAGAAAAAATCCGCCCGTTAAGCCTGAGATCTGTTGCCAATGACTCCAGATGTTATTCGGATGGAGGAAGCTGTGCTGCAACTCAGGCTGCGCTCACATACGTTATGCCACAACTTTAATTATCGTTTATTGACTAGATCAGCAGGGACTGGCACAAATAATCATCAAGCCCTCTTTGTGAGCTACAGTCACTAGGTTCACACAATGCAAGCCAAACTCAAAAACCAGGCCAAGCTTGGGCATTCTGTGTGAGTCAACTAAGGTGCAGCCGCTTCCCATGTGTGTTGGCTAAGGGAGGATCAAGGATTAACTCAGCAATGATTCATCAGTCGTGAATCAGTTGTTGAGGCTTTTCATCCTTTTATTTATTTATAGTATCGTGACAGTGGCATCAATGGAATGGAACCATTCCATGAGTATGAATTAGCACGGCCAATGGTTTTTCTACGGAGTCGACCAAGAAGTTCAAATTTTTAGAGTGCAGCATTTTAAGATCTTTTGAAGTCGAGAACCAGCCAAGAGATGGGGAATACTATAATTATTAACAGTTGCCTAGCAAGGGAGCACCAAAATAGCTTGTTAATGATATCATCTCCCTCCTCATTAAAGATGCCTGTGGTGGAGGGGGAAATAAAAGCCTAGAAAGATTCTCCTCTCTTCCTTCTTTACTTTAATGACATACCTATATTTTTTTTACTATTGCAGAGAAAGTCTCACTTAGATTATCAGATCCTAATTTATTAAAAGTTCATTAGAAGAAAAAAACAACCAATTCACTGTGTAACTTTATATAAATAACGCACATTTAGCAACACATTCAGGCCACCTGAAAAAGACGTAGAATCTGTGACTTTGCAATTAATGCAATACTGTAGTCAGAGCATTTTATGGAAAAAGCTTTCATTTGTTTCTAACAAAAGCATACACGTTCGTTTGCCTATTTCACAACTGGGCATAATGCATCTCACTCACAAACTCTCCTATCTCTCTGTCTCTGAACTACTTGAAGGGTGTAATTTGAAAATTTTAAAAAATAAAATGTTCCTGAAGATGAATTCTTATGGACATGACCAAAGGCCCAGCCAGGTCAGTATTTGGTTTTCCAGTTTCTGGAAAGCCAACACACAAAATAGTCTTTCGCTGTCTTTCTTAGCTGTCAGGACTGGAAAAGAGGGTTGGAATCATCAACAGGGGTCAGGAGAGTTTTCAGTTACAAAGGTATTTCTCCAAAGAAAGGCCCACTTTGTTGAGGGCCGAGATAAAGTGCCCCAATGCGTGGCAGAGGAGATGTGGAGCAAAATGAGAGAGAAAGGTATGCAGGGAAGAGAGAGGACGCCTTAACAATGCCCTTATTCTCTGCTGTGCTCCGTCACGTGGCTTTGTAATCTGAGCGCTGAATCTTCAGCGCTGCCAGGTTCCTGGACTGTACAGAGGCAACCACCTTCTAAGACGGTTATGCAATTCGAAACGGCCATGAAAAAGGATCTGGAGAAGTGCTGAGATGGACACATTTACTGATGCATTTCAAGCAACTGTGGCCCATTGTTCCCAATTAAGGGCTCTCCAAAACCTGCTTCAAATTACGTTAGGCGAGAACATTAGCAGAGGTTCTCAGGTTTCTATCTAGCAATAATTCATGGGTTTGGAGCCCAACGAGAAGCTGTGTGTCAATGCAGCCTTAGGCTTTAGTCTCGTGGCGAATTGAGGTACATACATGTGACAGTATTTATACATCTTTTTTCTAGAAAACAGCAACTCAGGAGGCTTGGGTACCAGTCAAATTTTGTTACACGCTATATGAAAAGTAACTTGGCCATGCTGTTAAACCTGTGTTCAAATAAAATAAGACCTCAATAAAAATGTTAGCACCACAAACAAAAATAAGACCCTTAGGTATCCTGATCGACGAAAGTCTAAGGTGGGAACATGCTTCTTTTATCAAACAGTAAAATAAAATAGCATAGCAATAGCACTTATATTCCGCTTTACAGTGCTTTTACAGCCCTCGCTAAGCGGTTTACAGAGTCAGCCTCTTGCCCCCAACAATCTGGGTTCTCAATTGACCCACCTCGGAAGGATGGAAGACTGAGTCAACCTTGAGCCAGTGAGAATGAAACTGCTGGCAATCTGCAGAATTAGCCTGCAATACTGCACTCTAACCACTGGGAGGGAGGAAGGGAGGGAAGGACCACGGAGACGTCTTCGGACAGCGCTGGCTCTTCGGCTTTGAAATGGAGATGAGCACCGCCTCCTAGAGTCGGGAACGACTAGCACATATGTGCAAGGGGAACCAATCTGAGGCACCCTGACTGATACAAGGCTAGGAGGGAACGTGCTTCCTTTATATTAACGCATTTGTTAGTATAAACAAATGAGTCTAATTGGATACTATCAAGACAAGTGAGATTTCCCACAGCTGCTGAGCAAGGGACTTTCTTCCTAACCCCCAAAAGCAGGACTGGCCCTCCCAGCACCTGATAATCCAACATCAAACAGGCTCTTGTGACTGACAGCTGCTAACTGGCCTATCTGTGCTCCATTTCATTAATCTCCTTGTACAAATGTTACGTGTTCCTATTACTTTCACAGAATTGTACACCCAGGCCATCATTACTCAAAAGAATTAAAGATTCCCCACATGGAAGCACTGTAAATCTTGTGGCATCTTAAAAGTCTCAACAATTTATTTTTACAGCCGTTTCCGCAGGTCCCAGCCCCCTTCATTACACACAAGGAAAAATGAGAAAGGATTTGTACGCCTTATCATTTATTGTTCCTTCATTTCCTTTTATCACACCTTTGCCACAGTGATTTCTATAAAGTGATCTGTATCTTTTTGTTTCCAATCTTTAGCAATCAATGTCACTATCTCTTAGTCCCATTATTTCTTCCACTTAGAAGCAGTTGAATGTAATTGTAATGTCTGAATCTTTCTAACATTACTATATTTTCCCGGCTTCCCGGTTTAGCCGGTTGACACCATCGCTGGCCATGGGAAATGAAAATTTGGCCCCCGTGGATAGAGTGCGCAATTTAGGAGTCCTCCTGGATTCCCGGTTGTCCCTTGAGGATCAGGTGGCGGCCGTGGCCAGGGGGGCATTTTACCAGGTTCGCCTGGTCCGTCAATTGCGCCCCTTACTGGACCGGGATGCCCTTCGCACAGTCACTCAAGCACTCGTGACTTCTCGTCTGGACTACTGCAACCCTCTCTACATGGGGCTCCCCTTGAGATGCACTCAGAGGTTGCAGTTGGTCCAGAATGCAGCAGCGCGGGTGATCATGGGAATCTCAAGACATTCCCACATAACACCACTCCTGCGCGAGCTGCACTGGCTACCTGTGACCTACCGGGTGCGTTACAAGGTTTTGATGACCATATTCAAGGTGCTCCATGGCACGGGGCCTAGCTACCTTCGAGACCGTCTTCTGCCCCATACATCCCTTCGACCGACTTGCTCCCAGGGAGAGGGTCTTCTCCGGGTGCCGTCGACCGGACAATGCCGGTTGGCGGCTCCCAGAGGAAGGGCCTTCTCTGTGGTGGGCCCTACCCTCTGGAATGGCCTACCTTCCGACCTCCGTTCCATCACAGACCTCCGCTTGTTTCGCCGGCACCTAAAAACTTATTATTTTCATCTGGCCGGCCTAGCATGATCTACTCCACACCCATTATTTTATAACAAATCAAAACTGTAATTTGGGTTTTAAATTTAAACTTATTTTAAGTTAAGCAGGATATGGATTTAATTTTGTTATTATTTAATAATATTTTGTATTTATGTATAATTGATTTTAAATCTCTGTTCGCCGCCCCGAGTCCCTTTATGGTGAGATGGGTGCGGGTTATAAATGTGAAAAATAAATAAATAAATAAATAAATATTTTCATTCAAGTCCAGTTTTCACACATTTTGGCAAGCTATGTAAAAAATTAGCAGAAGTAATTAGGTTTTTTTTAAAAAAAAATTCTTAACTGATATTGGTGATATGTGCCTGCTACTTCAAGTATTTCTGAATTTCCCTGGGAATTATACCATATAAATCACTTCAAGAATACTAGTCACAGAAAATGAACTTAGACAAATGCCCTGGTTGTTGTTTTTCTAGTAAATAAACTACACTGTGAAGGAAAATCTATATTATAGGCCATTGTTGGTAACTATCCTCACAGAAATGTACCATTTAGCACTTTCAGAATGATTTAAGAACATCTAAAAGTACTGCCTTATTTAGCTCTTAAAAGCACAGGGAGCCTCATTTTAACTTTTTATAGTATTAAACATTTGTTCAACACATGAAATTTCATTTAGCTTATGACAATCCTGTCCAAAACGGCTTTTGTGGTTTAAAAACAAAAACCAGAACAAATCAGAAAAATCACATGCTTTTCCACTTAAAAGAGTAATTGCTGAATATGCAGTTATTTTTTTTTCATTTTTGCAAAGCACACAAATCTTATTCATAAGCCTTACCAAGAAGGCCAAAATTAATCATATAAAAGAAATGCTTGGGTGTTTCATAATACTATCTTAACATCTCAACATTATCCCCATTATGGCTGGCTGGGGAATTCTGAAAGTTGGAAGTCCACAAGTCTTAAACTTGCCAAGGTTAGAGATCCCTGTTCTAGAGAATGTAGCTTGGGTCTCAAATGGGTGTGCTCTGTCACAAACCAGGTTAAATTGCCTTTATCTGACACGCTTAGAACATAGTCCACATTACGTTTAAAGGGAATAAAAAAAAGTCTGTTCAGAGTAATCTTACGTAAGTGCATCCTTAAGAATCCGTGTGTTGTAACAGTGATGATGTTGAATTAGAAGGGCTCATAGTTTTAATCATGTCCCTGTCAATCATGGAAGGTCCTGGCTAACTTTAGACCAGTGACTTTCACTCAGCCCAACCTACAGGGCTGTTACAGGGAGAAATTAGAGGAAGAGGCGACCTGCAGGTCACCATAAAGTCCTGAAGATAATAAGGTGGAATAGAAACCCAACCAATGAATATAATTAAGAGCCTCCTGAAGATACACGTAAGTTGCTACCAGAGCTCCTTTCCAGTTCTTTATAGTATTTCAAAAGCGCAGTCAAAAAACTAGGTCAATTAGATATTTATTTGATATTTAGTTATCCATAAACAATAATTATAATAATAATTATTTATATTTATGATCATTATAATAATTATAATTACCAAATAAGGCTCCTATCTTTGGGAATAAGCATTTATCATGGAAAAAGCTGGGTGGACTGGACATTAACATTTTGAACCACTAGAAGTCCATGTATTTGCCGTAAGCTAAACAAAATAAACTGAAATAGTTGGACACTAGCAACAACTGTTCTAAAAAAACAAAACAAATGAGCATTACTCATAGCAATATTTTGGTTTGCAGAGTATTAAGGGACTCTTTCCCCATTTCTAAGGTCTATTTTTAAAACAGCTGGGAGAATGAATCTGGAATGACAGGAATTAAATTTCAACTCACCAGCTCCAAAAGTCTGCACTGTGTTTACTATCATGATTTGGAGCTATGTTCTCTCACGCAATCAGCTCTTGCTGCTCCCAAGTTCATAACACGGTGCTCTTCCTCCAGCTTCACTGCACCGTTGCTGTACTAACCTGCACGCGCTATTTTAATATGATCTACAAATGCCGAACATTTCGATTTCAACAGTTGTTTTGAAATATCAAGGAACAAAGTGAAATTTGACTGGAAGGAACTTGTAAGCGGCAGAGGTGGCCATCCTTGAGAAATGTGGCCTGTGCTGGCCCTTCATCCATTCATATTTCTCTAGGCTGGGATTAACCCCAGAAGTTCTCGGTTACTAAGCAACCACCAGTGGGTTCCTGGCCTCCAAACGGAGGAAAGAAAAGCTGGAGCAAAGAGGCGAAGCTAGACGGGAGAGGCCCAGATGGATTCACAGAAGGGGATGAGCCTTCCTGGCCAGCTTTGATAGCATTGTTTACTATTCAACCTTTCTTCTCTGCTCCTTATATACACAGCGTTCCTCTAAAATGGCAAGGAAATTAGGAAATGAGTATCATTCCAATAGTATAGATCACAGCAGTATCTCTGGCATAGTGTAACGTTCAAATGACATCACTAACTAGGAGAAAAAAATGTGATCTCATACATAGCAATTTTCAATGAGTTGCTCTTTAGCAATTTCTGCGACCTTCTACCAGCAGTACAAAGAGCCCTGTGAGCCTATGGTCACAAAAAAAACAAAATCAGGAGTCTTGGCAGCACCTTTTCAGGCTAACATACATTTCGTTACAAGGCGTCAGCTTCTGCGATATGCAGCTCACATGATCTTTCCATGCATCCAATAAAGTCGGCTGCAGCTTTTAAAAACTCACGCCGTTTGGTTAAAGGTCCCAAAAGGTGCTGCCTGACTGATGAATGAAGGGCCCTTGGTGCTCTCTGAGCTTGGTGATTTTCTTGCAGGGGTTGCATTACCCAACCTAGATAACATCATCAATACCCTGATGCACGGATGATGTTACCTAGATTGGGTAATGGAACACCTGCGAGAAAACCACCAAGCTCAGAGAGAAAGCAAGGAGCCTTCCTTTCAAACCTGAGCTACAAATATTCTCCCTTATGGAGACACTTCTGAATTTTCCTTCCAGAATAACAAAGAGCCCTTTAAGCTATCCAGACAACCAGCACTCCAAACTCCACGCTGCAGGACTCTAAATTAAATCCACCCTGAATGACGGCTGCCTTGCTGCCACAATGGAAGGAGCCCCAGAAGAAAAGGAAGCCTTTGGAGACTTTCCATTCTCTTCCCAAACCCTTTCATCTCCTGCCACCCCACCCTCCCTTGCTATGCATGCCCAGATCTGTCCAGGCCAGATTAAAGCTTGAGACTGACCGGCTGATCTATTTAAGGATGAACTGAATGCAGGGCTAAGCACGCCAGCAGCCTTAAAGAGGCTTTCAGCCCAGTGGGAACTCTGCTCTTAAGAAGCAGACAAGGATCTTGTTTGAGGAGAGGGTGACCAAACCAAGAAAAGAAGTGTTATCTTCTTATTTTTATTTTGTCCTTGGTCCAATTCCCAAATTGCACCTGAGCTCACCATTTTGAAACTGGCAGATCCTTTGAGGTACTTCCTGTAATAAATTGAGGTTTGCACACGAGACCCTCCTGCTCTCATTTTCTTGGGTTCTGTGACTCCCATTCCAGAGGCAGCATCCCATGTTTTGAGGGGGGGGGGGGTGTCACAAACTGGGCCGGAGCGCCACAGGGTAGTTAAGTATGGGGTAATTCTCCAAGATGCTCATCTTGCTTTCCCAAGGAGGGGAGGGGGGGGTCCCTTTCTTTCTTTCTTTCTTTCTTTACAGCAATCAAAGGACACAATGATTTATCCATCTGTGACTTTGGAGCAGGGAAGGGGGGGCAGATCCGGTCCAATCTCACCTCCGACTGCCTTAGGGAAAGGTACATAGCACAAAAATAAGAAATTAAATGTATGTGTTGCTAACTTGCAGTCCGGGCATCCCCCCCCCCACCCCGGACCCCTCTCTCTCCTCCAATTGCTGTAAAAGCAGGGATGGCCTGGACCTGCATTTATTCCCTTTGCTTAAAACATGGCTGCAGCCATCCTTTATCTCCTCTATAAATAGGCAGGCATATCACTCTGTGTGGTTCAACAACCAGCAAAAATTATATAAACCCAGCAACCATGAAACCAAAAATTAAAACCTGGCCCCGCCCCACTTTCCTATGTGCCAAAGGGGAACCAAAGGGGACATTTAGAAGGGTCAAAAAAGCCCTTTCCTAAGGGACCCTCATGGAACACCCTCCCTCTTCTTAAGGTTGATACCCGGGGCTTCTTTCATCCTTCCCAGACCTGTGCAACCTCCCCCTCCATTAATTCATTTACTTAAAACCTGGCTATAGAACCCCCCCCACCCCTTTAAACGAAGTTCTGTGCAGCTCCCATCCAGCACCCCCATGTAAACCCAGCAATGATGAACTCAAAAAAGAAAAGAAAAAAAAGGCTAGCAGCACCCCACTTTCCTGAGGGGGAGGGGGGAAACTGAGGAGGGGGGATAAAAGGGGGATTCAATCCCCCCTTATGAGACCCTCCTGTCTCCCCCCTTTCCCCTTAAAGGAGGGGGGACCTCGGGCCTTCTTTATCCCCCTTCTATTCGGGGTGTCCCCCCCTAAAAAGAGGTCGACCCTGGCCCGGTTGACCCGTGTCTGCCCCCCGTCAGGAAAGAGAGGGGTGGGGGTCTCTCGACGGGCCTCAAACCCCTCGGACGGCGGGAAAAAGCTCCCGAGAAGGGGTAGGGGTGGGGGTGTTGAAAGGGAGACGAGGCCGCCCCCGACCCGCCACCTGAGGCCAGGGCTCGAGTGAGGCCTAGTCCCCTCAAGGGGGGGGCTGAGGGAGAAAAGAAGGGGGGGAGGGGTCCCCCCGGAGCCTCCTACCCAGAAAATGAGGTTGAGGAAGACCAGGACGGTCTTAGAGGAGGTGATGCCGCACTGCCCCATGGCCGCCGCCGCCGCCGTCCCCGCGGCCTCCCCGCCCCGCTCGGGCCGCCTCAGCCGCTCTCAAGCTCCGCCCCTGCCCAGGACCCGGATGGAGGCGGAGCCGCTTCGGAGGAGGGACTGAAAAAACATGGCCGACGGGCAAAGTCACGTGACGGGAGGGCCGGCTTAGGCGACGCGAAGGGGCGGGGGCCCGCCTACGCGTCCCACGTGACGCGTTTTGACGCCTCCGGGCCTCAGAAGGATGGTGGGAAATGTAGTCGCGGGTGGGGGGGGGGGGAATGGAAGCTGCTGTTTTTGAGGCTGGGATTGCAACGCCCAGCATTTCAAGCTGGAATAGGATTTTGGGGGTTTGTTGGGTTTTTTTGGTCATTTCCGGGGGAGTTTTGCGAAGGGCAGCATCTTATCTGAGTTGTGTTAAGGAGAGACGGCAGAGTGGCTTAAAAAATAATAACCATCATTTTATAACTTTTTCAAGTTATGGTTGGTCCAATTTATGGTTGGTCTATGTCTATGAGAAAGGCTAAGCGCCAAAGAATGGAGTCCTTTGAACTCTGGTGCTGGAGAAGACTCCTGCATTGAGTCCCTTGGACTGCAAGGCCATCCAACCGGTCAGCCCTAGAGGAGATCCACCCTGACTGCTCTTTAGAAGGCCAGATCCTGAAGAGGAAACTCAAAGAAAAGACTTTGGCCACCAAATGAGAAGGAAGGACTCCCTGGAGAAGAGCCTCATGCTGGGAATGGCAGAGGAGGAGGTGGCTGGATGGAGTCATTTTCCCCCGAGGGGCTCGACTGCATCTAAAATATGTCCGAGGGGATAATCCCAGTCCTGCACTTTGATGGATTATTCCCTGAGCACAACAGGGTGTGTAAATGTAATGTTGTGCAGGAAAAGAAGCCTTGCAGCGGAGAAGAAGAATATATATATATATTTTAGCAACCCAGTCATGTAATTAACATTTATCACAAGGAGGCGAGACC
Source organism: Rhabdophis nuchalis (assembly GCA_039707465.1). NCBI lineage: Eukaryota > Metazoa > Chordata > Lepidosauria > Squamata > Natricidae > Rhabdophis > Rhabdophis nuchalis. Next base: position 3,025,123 of record CM077659.1, on the reverse strand, counting down.
TCAACAGCACCGATCCGCCAGCTGAAATGTCCTGGGTGGCAAATGGATGAGGTTTCCTTTTTAAAAAAATTGCCCAGGAGCTGCTTAAATCATCATCTTTGATATTAAAACACAATTTAAGATGGATTTTGGGTGTAAAGGGGAAAGTAAACCACTCCACCCTGTTAGAGCTGATGAAGATTCTCCTCATCCATCTTCTGATTTGCCAGAGAGGTCAAATGGTGGCATGGGAACAAGGCTTTTCTAGCTGGTTGGTCCTGTGAACTGGTGTTCAGGTGGGGATGTTGAATTGAGGGGGTGCTAGGATGGCTGAGCTAAAATGTCAGGGGGTTAAATAGAAGGCTTGCAAATGTTCTGAAACTGCCCCCTTGCAGTAAAAATAAATGAAACCAGTGCAAGGCTTTATCCAACCTGCGAAACCAGTCCAGCAAGTTAGCTGACTGATGGTATCAAAAGCAGCAGAGTGAGGCAGGGGTATCTGCTATAGTTTACCACCTTCCGAATACAGTCTGGTTTTAGGTCTGATTCCCAGTCAGTAATGAGTTATAGCTTAATTGTTGTTAGTTGCAAAAGTCGTGTCTGACCCATCTTGACCCGATGGGACAATGTTCCTCCAGGCCTTCCTGGAGAACCCACCCACTGCTTTGATTCTTCCCATATATAAAGTACATCCACCAAATTGGTTGCTGAACAATTTTGGTAGATATTCATGTGTGTATATACACACCTGCACAAGTGTGGCAAAAAGCAAATCCGTTTGTGAATTCTCCAGGCTTAAAAGACTTTTAGCCCTGTAGTCTCAAATAAGCAGGCCCCACACTTCTCTTTGAATTAGTAGTATATTTATGGTTACAATTGTTCTACATCTTAAATATTGTATTATTTCATATTTTTTTGCACTACAAATGAAGATACGTGCAGCGTTCATAGACCGCCTCCTGCTATCAAATACCTCCCACCGTCCAGTTTGCTCCCACAGAGAAGGCCTCCTAAGGGTGCCGTCGGCCAGGCAATGTCAGCTGGCAACCCCCAGGAGGAGAGCCTTCTCTGTGGCAGCCCCCGCCCTCTGGAATGACCTACCCCCTGACCTACGGACAATCACAGACCACTTATTTCGAGCGGCCGGCCTGGCATAGTTTTTAATCTGGCATACTTTTAAATGTTTTAGTTTTGTATGGTTTTAGTAGGGATTTTAATAGGTTTTAGACAGGCTACTCATTATCTAATGTATTTTAATAGGTTTTTAATTGTTTTCTGTTTTTTTCGTGATTTTACTGCTGCCTGTACACCGCCCTGAGTCCTGGAAGGGAGAAGGGCGGTATAGAAATTTAAATATTAAATTAAATTTGTTCATGTTTTTTTCAAACTATAGTCCGGCCCCCAACAGCCTGAGGGACCATTATCCCTCCTTAATTCCCTGTTGGAGGATGTGTGTGTGTGTGTGTGTGTGTGTGTGTGTGTGTGTGTGTGTTTTGATTCTCGTCTTCTTCCGCCTGCTTCCAATGTCTCTCAATGCTCATCTTGAGTTTTAGTTGCAGTCTTAATTGGTGCAGTTCTCAGTCTGGTTTATTGTATGGTCACCTGAAACATGACCAGGAGTTATTTTGAAGGAAATCCTGTTGGTTTTATTCTTTTTTAATGGACTATTTTAAGGAGCCTGAAGCTGCTGTGGGGGGTCTTAAGTAAATAGATTCCTTGTTGAGCAAGTACAGCAAGGACAAAGGCAAAATGGACTGCTAAATTGGCCACGCCCACCCAGCCAATCTGCCCCTCCCCCAACAATGTGAGAGACTGTGAATTGGCCCCCTGTTCAAAAAGTTTGAGGACCCCTGATTTAGGAAAACATGGCTTAAAAAAAGAGATAACATTTTACCTTCACAGCTTCCATCGGAGATGCATGTTGCTTCCCACAATTTTTACTTCCAAATTTAAATTTATTCCCTGGATAATTTTATCTCCTGTTTATTTCAATCTGAACTTCAAGAATCAAATGATTTATAAAGAGGAAAGGTGTGTGTGTGTGTGTGTGTGATATAGCATATATAGCTTGTGTTTTAATTACTTCTGACAGATTTGAGCAAGTGATTATGGGATAATCTGATTACTGCCAAGAGGAAGCTGACATTTAAATAAAAAGAGGAATAGGATGTACTCTTCTGTCAAGAATGGAGAGGCAAAATTTGAAGTATAAGATGTATGAAGCAATTCCAACTGCTGTGCGTGCGTGATGTTGACAATAAAAGTTGACAAGTGAAAAAAATAAAAACAGGAAAGGATCCTGTTGGGAGTCTTCCCATTAGTTATACTTTTAGCTGCTTGACCTACTTTTCTAAGGGGAAAAAAATGTGTCATTAGTCAATACTACAAAAATGTTGTTTCGTTTGATTTAAAGCTTGAATCTTAGGCTGTCTTAATATTATTTACCACATTACAAGCAGACCAGAAACCAAAGCAGATGCATTCTCTGAAAAATATAAGGATCCTGAATTAAATATTTTAAAGAACGGAGGTATTTTCATACACTGTATACCTATGTTGGGGAGAAAAAAGTATAGTTCTTTGTCCAGGAATGAACCTGTGGAAGATTGCAAAGCTGTATGCCATGTTTCAGTACTCCCATCAATGTGTGTGCAGAAATGGGTAGTGAAGGAAGTTAGCACATACCCCTCTTAGAAGAATGAAATGTTTTAGGAAATATTAAAAAGGCAGAATATTATATTTTCCCTAAAGGAGAAACATGTTTCTAAAGAAAAGAAACTCAGAGCTTCAGCTCTCTGCCCCAAGTAGAAACTAAGGGGCCAACTTTTAGAAATGTGGATTTGGTAATCCATTCAAGAAAAGGATAAAAACCTCAAGGGAGCTGGCATCTAGGATTAATTACATTTGTTAAACAAGATTAAAACCCCCAACTCATTGCCACCTTTGCAGACAAACTAATTAAAATCAAATAACAAAATACACAAAACAGCAAGCCTCTAAATTACCAAATGCTGTAGAACACACAGTATAAAAATCCATGTGCTCATCAAACCAGCTGGTCAGTTACGCAGAATCACATAGTGCTTGGTGGTTCTGCTTCACCATTAAACCGTCTTTTTAAACAATCAGACTCCATGTTTCCAGTGTCTTTTCCCCCACTTGGAACTGAACCCAGATGGACATTTCTTCCAACAGGCTGAAGTTAAAAATATAGAACAAAAACCAAACCTCCCAACAGGGAAACATAACAAATGTCTGCAGTAAAGGTTAACAAGAGGAACAAAGATAAATTGAGCAAGTTAACAAGGTAGTAAACGAAAAAAAAGTGTATTTCGGTTAAATAAAAGTACATACCAAAATAGGGAAAGGAAAAGTGTGTTCTGGGGCAGAAATGTTTCCTTGTGTCCCCTAGATGGCACCCAGTCAGTACATTTGAAAGGAATGTGAATTTTAAAAGCAAAACAAATCACAACAGCTGCTACATTTCAATGCAGCTAAACACATCAAAGAAATCTTGCCTAACGACTATTGGATTATGAGTTGCGCCTTTTCTTTTCAACAGGTTGAAACAGAAAACAGGAAAACAATTCATACTAATTGGGGATGAAGTTAAAATGATGTTCCCTCCTGAATTTGGGCAGCATATTATGATCCTTGGCTTAATCACTCGTGTCATTAAGCATTTCCTTTCTTGCTTTCTACAGCAAGGGGGTAATATTTTATAACAGTGCAGTATTTTTCAAATTTGGCAACTTTTTAAGATTCCACTCCCAGAATTCCCAAGCCAGCATGATTACTTTCTTTTTGCTTCAGGGTTGTTTTGCTTTTACCCTCAGGAAAAAAAAAAGTGAACCAAAAAAGCTAAGTTTAAAATCTCACCCAGTGGATCAAAAACGGGTGCAACCTAGATATGTCAAAATGTGAAGAGAGGCTGCATTGCTATGGGGAACAGGGGAGGCTTCAGCCTTTAAATCTGATGTGCTTGACTAGTTTCTTATTCCACAGATTTTAGCATTTCCCAGGGAGGTTTCATAGCTGCGAGACACTGGGAAAATTCTCTGCAAGGAAAACCCTTCGACTCGGGTCCATTACATTTTGAAGGGCTGAGAATTCTTCCCAAAACTTCGCTTGTTTGCTCAAAATAAAAACCACTGCAACACACTGACCCCCCCCCCCCAAAAAAAACAACTTCAGCTGGTAGCCAGATGCCTTTAAAAAAAAACCCGAGCTTAGAATAAAAATGTGAACTTCTGCCTTGATCCCAGGAAGTCAGATTTAGCGGTCCACTCCCTGCAAACCTGGCATTTCCTCAATTGTCTTGCATTTATCTCAGCCTTTCCGCTCCCTGTCCCACCTTAAAGCCATCTGACCAAGTTGAAATGTTGAAAGTTCTAAAGATGCTACCTGGTGCAGAACTGGGAAAGGATTTAAAAAATAGATGATTTAAGTCTTTCTTTCACCGCATGTTTTCTGGGTGGGGGAAAGATGGGAATAACTAAGCATAATATAGTTGTTGTCCTTATATCTGGCCATTTCTTTGGGACTTAAAATGCAGCATTGATGGGAATTTCTTATTTCCTCACCACAGGAATAGCAACCCCCCCCCCCCCTTTAACTATGTGAGTCAAGAGTGAGATATTCAATGAATGCTACAGGAAGATGGGAGCCTAGAGCAACATATTAATCACTAGACATTAATGGCTATCATGTACAGGTAAGGTAAGTCGTCTTCTAGCAGCCATTTGCAGTTGTGACAGTAACAATAAAATAACTTTGCAACCAATCCTTGCATTTACAACTTCACTTAGTGACTGCTTCGCGTAACAACTGAGTTGCTGGCCCCAATTGTAGCTGCTGAACAAGGACTACCTGTATATGCAAGCAAGAGGCTTTTTTCCAGCCAGGGTTCTATCGCATAAAGGACACCTGGATGGAGGAAATGGGATATGAAAAGTTGTTTGTGTATTTTAACTGAGGAATCCTTAAAAGAAGAGAGCTTTGCACAGGGGTTTAAATTCCTTTACATTAAAATCATCAAGATAAGAAAATGAAAAGAATGCTATGCCTGGATTTTTCAGTGTAATAAAACTGGTTTATTTACATAATAACATGAATGTCACAGAGTACACTGCAAAGTACCACAGCAAAGTGTAACTGCCGTCTGAACACAAAAACGGTATAAGATAGCTATAAGAATGGATAAATATAAATTATGATGAAGCACCAGACAGAGCAATGCAGTGAACTCCAAATACAATGATTTGCTGAAGGGGCACAGAACCTTCCCCATCCTTGAGGCACTGGAAAAAAAAAACCATATAAAGCTGGATTTGAGTAGGCATTTTTGACTTAAAATACTTTGTCTTCCCAAATAAAAGTAAAACAGATCTTTTCACATGCTGCTCAATGTAGTTAATTTAAAAAAAAGCACACACAGAGAATCACCTCAGGATAAAAACCTTTCCAAGTCTGAATTCAAGTCAACAAATGGTAGATTGGAAAGATCCTTTTGGAAAAGGCCCATCTGCATGAGTAACAATATGTACCAAACTGCAGGCTGGCAGAGGAGTTTGCTCTATAGAATAGACCTTCCTCAGTCTGAAGCCTCCAGCTTGGTTGGGACTACAAATCACAGATTCCCCAGCCGGCAGCTCCAGCATCTCTGAGCATCAGGTTAAGGAAGGTTCAGCTGGATTCTGGAGGTGTCTATTCCAAACACCTGGAAAGAGAGGCCTACTATGTGAATTTTTAAAATTCAAGAAACGTATATTCAAATATATAATACACTTAGCATATAAACCCCAATTGGATTATGCTTGTAGTTCAGTAGAATTCATTTATAAAAATATAGACACTCGACAATTTCCTTCCATTATTAAAATATATATCAAACTTTCTTAATTCCGGGACTGGAGGAACAGTCAAGGAACTGGAAGCCAGCATCGGTGCAAAGCTAACGGAAGCACTCTGGAACAAGCTCAGCGGGAGTTTTCCCAACCTCCATCTGTTGTTCTACCTCGCTTCAAGCATCGTAGCAAACAGCTTTCCAACAAAATGTTGGATGGAAAGGGAAATGTTAGGGTAGAATATGTCATTAGGAATTAATACTTTTCAATAAAGTTCCTGGGCATAGAGGGTGGCAATCCTACAATACAAATAGTTTAAATGTAGCTCAAATCAGTAAAATCACAGATTAGAGGATTCCCAATGCACTTCGAAGTACATTCATTTGCACAATGGGAGAAAACAAGGCAATTTCCCCTCCCATGCTTCCCCCACCACCACAGCCCCCCCCCCCCCCCCCACTTTCATTCAATTGTGTTTCAAAGACTTGCCTGGACAAGTCCGGGCAGTTTTCTTAGCAAGGTTTTTCAGAGGCTGTTTGCTATTGTCTCCTTCCTAGCATTGAGAATGACTGGGTCACTCAGCCGACTTTATGTCTAAGACGGATCTCCCAATTTCTTGTCTGATGCCAAATTGGCTCTCCCCGTGCTTTTGCCAAACATTAAATTATGCTACTTTAATAAAACTGGGCATGGCTGTTTCATTAGGCCTGTGTACAACACTGTCACTGTTAGAACCTTTGAAGCATCCCCACCAGCATGTGAACAAATTTAGATGCTTGGCAGCTGTTTCTTTCTTGTGAACATTGCTGTGTCACAAGGTCATGTGACCCCCCATCACAATCAAGTAGATGGGGAAGCCAGATTCACTTAACCGGGTTGCTAACTCATCAACTCTTTTGATTCACTTAACAAATGTCTCATTTAACAACAGAAGTTTTGTGGTCCAGGACTACCTGTTCTTTAAGTGTGTAAACATACTTGCAACAATGTGTGCTATTATTAAAGGTAGAGTATTTATAGGGCGGGTGTGTGTGTGTGTTCTAATGGAAGAGATGCTAATATTTCCATGTTCAGTTCTCCAATTCCATACTTCCAAGACTACATCTGTTCCTTTGTAAGGAAGGGGTTTTGGGGAGCACTGGAGTGCTAGATAGCAGCTAAGAACAAAGCCATTTAGAAACAATTATACTCTCGCCTGTATCTCTATCCTGAGAGCAGTTTCTTCATTGGGCTGGAGCAGTTTTTCTAAAACTAATATCATGCTGGCCACGGATTCTGGGATTTGGCATCAATATGGAGAAGGCTATGCTTGAACAGGGCAACAGGTTGGGAGACATAAAAATTGCTACATAATTAATCACTTGAGGCAGGTTGTAAGCCTCATTTAACACATTTCGGGAAGGGGACCCAGCCAGGTCTGGTTAATATTGAAAAGGTGTTAATGAAGTTTTCTCCTTCCAGCTTCTTCTGAATATTTTGCCACTTCTCTGAACTTTGCTGCTCTCCACATTTTAGGTTTTACAGCACTGTGTAAATAAGGAAGATAAAGGCCTGATCCGTCTTTAACAGCATTAGCAGCAGTTTGTCTTCCCTATGGGTTGCCATCTGAAAAATGGAAGCATTTCTCCAGTTTTATTTTATCTAGACAATTTTAAAACCGTGGCTTGCTTTATTCTATAGAAGTTGCAGATTTGGAAGATGCTACTATTTCATTTTCTTTTTCAATTATGTCAATAGAACTCTTGAATTTACATAACCAAATAGTGCTCTTTTGGTGCGATTGTTAGTTCCATGCAGAACAGGTAATTTTATTCTCTTTTTTTAAATATAGGCTTTATTATTAAACTCGTAGCTGGCACTGGGTTATTCCCACCACAGAATTCTCCTTTTAATACCTTTATATCTGTAACGAAGCAATGTTCTTAGCACACTTAATTACTGATCCAGGCTGCCACCCCAGAAAAGATTAATAACAGTAAATGTTCCAGGAAAGATGTATTCAAATGTTTAAAGTTAAAGTGAATTTCAGATAATTTTTGTTTGCCATTAGGAAAATTGTAGGTATTGTGCTAATATAAATTTAGCAGCAGCTTTCCAAAAAATATATTTACAATTTGTAAATATATCTATGTAAGAAAAATATCTATTTACAGTCAGTATGGCTATTTGAAAATTACAATCCCTTGCACTCCATTAACACATGTATTTAAAATGTAGTAAAAGTATCTTTTTATATTTAAGTTAATGCTTTACGATCAGAGCAGCTAATTATACAAACAAGGAAGAATTTCATTTTGTTCAGAAATGATACTGCAACATTTTCCCCCAGTTTATTATTTGTCTAATCGGTTTGGACTGGCTGATCTCTTAAATGGCAGAATATCCGTATGGCAACTGGGTTTCAATAGGATTATTTGCAAAAGTGGTCCCAGGGTCCCTCAAACCTGGAAGCTTCGGCTATATTGTATCTTTATGTACTATATCCCTCTGCATCTCCCTTCCCTCCCTCTCTCTCTCACACTCACACGCACACACAAATACTCACCGATACAGAGCAATCACATTATCATCCTTCATTTTCAAAGTTCAGCTACTATTATATAAAGAGGAGATGACAGTGAGCACATACCTCTGCTTGAATGGAGTGCACAATGCTAATAATATCTGAAAGATAACATATGACATTTGGGAGTTGCTGCATAAAATATGCATGGCCATCTTAAAACATTCAATAGTCTATTTTACAGGTTATATCAACATGAGGGACATAATGCAATTATCTTACACGCAAAACTATGTAAAGTGGCCTTACGGAATATAGCCTACTATGGTGGTAAGTAAGTAAGCTAAATGATTATGTACATGCAGATATCAATTAGAAGCATATCAATTGGAGAAAAAGCCCAGCGTGAAGAGCAGACAGCAGGCTGTGAGCAAAGTACACTCACAAAGGTGTATATAGTCACTTTTCACTATTTCAAGCAGGACCACAATTCATGTTTTTGACTCTCTGAACAGTTCTGTAGTGCACTCATAGCAAATGCTTGCTTTGGTGGTCAATAGTACAACACCCACAACTCACAGTCCAGGGGCCAGTGTGTCTGGCTCTTCATATGCAAACAAGTAAAACATTCACACACATTGTCCTGAATTCTAGTTGAACTTTCTCCAATATGATATGGAAGCAGAAAGATTTCAAATATTTTAAGAAGCCACAACATATTCTATGCTGGGCTCAGTTTTCATTAAGTGAGGGGCCATATTCTACTCCATGAGCCTAGAGTCAGATGTAGTTTCTGCAGTTTATCTTTTAATTTCTGGTCCAAACCTGCAATATTCTGTTCAAAGTGGCTATTTGTCTCAAAGGCTGAAGTAAACACATCAGTCACAGTTTAACAATAAAGAAACAGAAACACCAATCCATAGAAGGAACACACAACTTTGTGCATCTATGTGCCTTGTAAGGAAAAAAAAAAGAGAAGGCAGGCCTAATATATGGTTACATCTGTCATGTAACGTAAACATAAACAGTTTTTCATATAATATATCCAAAAATTGCACATATATCCAGAAGAGAAGCACAGGCTCAACACAAGAGCTATCCATGTTCCAACAAACATCCCCAGATTTGGGAATTCAATACTGGTCAGCAGCTCCACCATTTCAGAGCTAATTCAAGCAACCCTAACCATACTGAGCAGACAGATTAAATACAGTGGGATTAAACTGCCTCTGCAGGAAAAGGCCAGTGTGATGGGTTAAGGAAGTCAGAAGAGAGGTCTAAAGGCCAAACACACCTTCAGGCAGTTATATTTCTCTATTAAAGTCACCTTCATGTGCAAAAACATCTTCAGAATCAATAAGAGTCAGTGATATCTCTACAATTTTGGATTTTCAAAAGTAATCACTTAAAAACCCTGATAGCAGCTATGAGGTCAATTCCAAAGGAAGCTGCAATGGGGCACAATTTAATTGTGTCTGCCCAAACAATCAGCTCTCAGAGAACTCACACAGTATATTGTGCCTGTGACCACTTTCTTCCCAGAACCATGCCTGTGCAAAGCCTATCTTTAGCTGTGCAGCTTACTTATCGCACCAAGCTGAGCTTTAAGAAACATTTGCAGCTGTCAGCAGAACTGGCTTTCACTTTGCTTTGGAAAATGGCAGTGCAATACTGAATACTTTTCAAAAAAACCAACCAGCCCTTGAATTAATATATACATCAACTGGGTAATACAAGGACAGGTTGTTTTTTTTAATACCTGTGGGCTTCATTTGCCCTTAGGTTCTTATGCTGCACATAGATAGAAACATTATGAGTTAACATTCCATCAATAATCCTGCTCACTGCATTGAAGGAAGTAGTTGGCAGTATATTGAGGTGATGACTAAATCTGAAAAATGAAATAAAAAAAATGACAAAGGGAAAATACATTTACAAAGAGAACTCAGGGAGAGGGTGTGGACAGGAGCTAAATCTGAGTGGGAAAAGTACCCCTATTCTTTCACCCCTCAATTCTATAACCTGTTTTTTTTTCTGTTATAGAGAAAGATAATTATTCAGGAGGCAGTGAGTACCATTAAATCACTGCTTTCTCTCTCCTAGATCAAGAATGTGACTCCCCCCCCCCCCCCAAATAAAATCCTGTATAAGCTATGCATCCAGGAAATGTATCTAGTAAGATAAGCTGACAAAGATCACAGGGTCGGAAGGTCTTTTTTAAAAAAAAAAAGATTTTGGTGCTCGATTGGGGCTGACTCATTTCTGTTCGCAGTCATTATAGCAACTGTGCTTCAGAACAGGCGTAACAGAAATAATGGCTTCCTTACTACCTTTTCACCTTCCTCGCCCACTCACACCGGTGTGGTGGTTTTCAGACCTCTTCCATGCGTGCAAGACTGGAAATGGAACTTCCTGTTGAAATCTGTTTGCTCAGTGCTGGTGACCTCAAGACCTAGATAAGAATGTTAACCCAGCATGAAACTTGAGCCAAGGAAAGGATTTGGGCTTATCCAAGTGAAGCAACCACTCCTAGGAAACTAATGCTGCCGCATAATTTTCACTATGCGACTGAGCGAGTCTATAGTGGCAAAAGCCAGATACTGACAACAAAGCCAGTCTTCAAGGCTGACTTGACATTCCTTGTCCAAAGACTTTTCGGCAAACTTAATCATCAGCAGGGTCCGTTTGATGTCCAGCCAGTTTTGGAGCACGGCCTCCCTTTGGGAAGGCTTAGCAGAGGCCCTGAGACTCTGAAACAAATCCTCCCGAGGACCCCAAAGCAAACACTGGAGGACGCCCTTGGCTTCAGATATCAGGATCCTTTCGGATGGGTTGGGGTTCAGCAGGCAAGCAGCCAGCTTCTGAAGCCCCAGGGAATAAAGTGACCGGCGAGGGACTTGGGGTAGGTCAGCCCAAGTGTATTCCTTCTCTTTCAGCTCTGGATTCTCATCAAAAGGGTTGGGCAGGTGCAACATTTCGTAAATGAGGATGCCAGTCTGGAACTCGTCACATTTCTTATACTGCATGGCGGTGATGATTTCTGGGGCGAGGCGAGACTGGTCCTTCAGAATCTCTGGATCCACCATGTGACTCTTTTGCTTGGCTTGGGAGAAATTGCTCACCAAAAGCCGGGTGGGGCAAGCAGCACTGGGGTGGAGCTCCGCCGGCTCAGGGTTCAGAAGGCTTTTGCTTGCCCGACAGCCTACCAGCAAAAGATTCTCCAAACGCAGATCGCAGTGGGTGATGTGATAGGGTTTTAGGTGCTCTAGACCGGAACACAGCTGTAAGAGTAGCAGGCACACTTGTCTTTCATACAAATCGGGACATCTAGAGTGGTGCTCCACAGAATTCTGCACAAAATCGGCCACTGATAGGTAGGGAACCTCCCGGGTAATAACAACAACTCTGCTGCGCTGCTTACTGATGGTGCTTTGAGGACCTGGACTGTCCTGGGAAACGTCCACCGTACAGAGGCTCTCTTCGCTCTTCTGTTCAGCCTCATCCTCTTCTTCAGCTGAATTGGGATCTTCCCACGGAAGGAGACGAACAGGTACATCTGCCAGAAAGTGGCCACAATCCTGCTGTATGTTGAAATGAATAGCCAAGCTCTGGCGAATGGCCAAACTGTGGTAATACTGCTGGGATTCTTTAGCTCTGCTCTTACAAATCTGAAGGCGGGGGGGGATAAAAAAAAGAATGAAAATAAAACCAGGTTTCAAGTCAGTTAATGAAAAACTGTTATTTGAAAACACATCCACCTGTGCCTCTGTACAAATAAAGAAAAGCAGCTATTGAAAAGTGATCCATAAAGGATTCTGAAGAGGCGTGGGCAGAAAAGGAGACCTCATTCAGCAATGTATTGTATTTGCTGAAGCTGACGGTACTAAGGCAACATCTTCTTTATCTGCTACAATCTATCCCTCTCTTAGGCATATTTTGTAGAAAGCAAATAGGAACAAGAAAACTATTTCTATTACAAATAAACAATTTGTAATAGAAATAAACCAAGCAGCTAGAGCGCCAATATCAAATTATTCACATTAAAAAGAAGGAATACATCTTTGAAGGCCTACTGGAAGGCTTTTCCTGGGAACATCCTGTAAACATATGGAGTATAAAAGTTATAAAAAGGGCTTTGTTGCATGAGCTTATATATAGAATGCTAACAAAAGCGATTAAGTCTAGCAGCAGAATGGCTCTCACTGAAAGATCTTCATTACCTTGACTGCATAATTGTTGAGTGAATCTTTCGCGTAAGAAGCAGGGTAGTATACTGCGTCTCCTGCCTCGCAGCACGGCCTGTCGCTGGTTAATCTGAAGTCCGACCAACTGTCTACCCCAAACCGAAGTTGATTTTTCTGTCCGGCCATAAAAAGATCCTCACATCTGACTGACAGTTTCTTCAGTGAATCTGCGTGAAGGCTTCTGATCTTGCTTACGACCTCTTCCCTATTTTCAATGCCTCTGTAAAGCAGATGGGGCTTTGGGCCAGCTTTGCCTTGCTTACTCTGGGTAACAGGCCTAACGGAGATGGACTCCATGCTGGTGGAACCACTCCTCTTCATACTGATAGCGGTGAGGTTGGTGCTAGGCGAAACTGCCTTTTTGGGGGGTCTGCCAAGAGAATCCCCAGATTCATTGTCCACTGCCTTGAAATCTGAGCTGACAGAAGAGCAGATGCTGCTTCCTTCCCAGTTAGTGTCGATGTCGTAGGTAGGGTTAGCCATCACACAGAGGCTACTTTCAACAGCCTGCTTCTGGAGGTCTTTCGGGAGTGGTTCAGTGTGTGCTCTCAAAATGGTCTTCTTTGGCAGAGGGGGTGGGGTGGGATTGAAGATGGCTGATATTTCTGGATCGGATATTCCCCCAAATGCAATGGCATCCTCCAAAGCTCCTTTGACTTGCCGGGGATGTTTTGGAGGCATCATTGCTGCTCTGGATTGCCCTGTGGAATAGCAAAACAATTTTTTTGTGTGTGACTCAATAGTGTGCACCAGGGTAGTATACATCAGCATTTTATAGTTAGGTAGCTGGCCAGGAAATGAGAGTACTTTTTATAACAAGCCCTTGTGCTTTCCTCCAAATGGGAGAAAATCAAATAAGATTACAATTGCTACCATGTACTATTGTGCATTATTACTTTGAAATGCAAAATGTATTTGCTTTACACAGAATGTAGCTTAAATGTACCATATAAGTTATGTCACCTTCTTCTAATAGCTGTGTGCAGCTAAACATTAGACACTCTTTATTATTTATTAAATTTATACCCCGCCCTTCTCCTTGTTAGGACCCAGGGCGGCTCTATGACAATCTAATACAGATGTCTTCAAACGTGGCCACTTTAAGGCTTGTGGACAACTCCCAGAATTCTCCAGCCAGCAGAGACGGTTGGAGAATTCTGGGAGTTGAAGTCCACAAGTTTTAAAGTGCCCAAGTTTGGGGACCCCTGATCTAATATTTGGAACTGAATCCTATAATATTGTTCAAAAAGTGATTAGCATGCATCTCAACTTGTTTTGCCTCTTTTTCAAAACTACATGTACTGCGTTGTGGCTTTCACCCAGGATGGATAATGTAGCTCTTTTCTTTTTACACCTCAGCAGTTATGCTCTCAATTCAGCTAAAAAGCCTTCCCTTGAACTCGGCAGCTCACGTACTGGGTGTTTTTCCCCTATACATTCCTTTCATGCCTTGTAATCCTGTCTTCCTCAAAGCAGTATTTTTTGCCATCTTTTTTGTTATGATACTGTTTTAAAGAATGTAGTTTGCTGAGGAGAGATTAACCGAAAGAAAGCTGTTTGCCTTGCTGACTGGAGATTCGGGAAGTTGCAATCCCATATGGCAAGCCAAGCTGGTTTAGCAAATCACTTCTCAAACTAAAGCAGGATATTCCACAAAACCTAATTATGGCCACAATTACGGCTTGCTTATATTGCTTGCAGAGAGCCCTTTTACAGAACACAAAATATCCCTGCTCCAAGAAGTTTACTACTGATAATTCAACAAAAGGAAAGCAATAAAGGAAGCAGAAGAACTGGATAAGGAAGGGGAGAATGTGCAATTATTTCAATTACATTTGTTTTTCTAGAAGAGGGGAGAAGAACGACATATCTGTGGCTCTAAAAGGGAAAAGTGACAAACTGGGAGCTCTGGTGAAGAAGAAACAGCTTTATGCGCTTTTAATTTTACTGTGAATGTTGTATTGCTATACTGCATAATTGTTGTGAACTGCCAGAAATCACAACCTAGGAGTATATATAACTTTAATCCAACAGCCTTTGCCTCATACTGTTCCCACCTAGTATAGTCTGTGAACTCAGCCAATAACCAAGCCGCAATTTATGTTCTGTGCAGAGGGAAGGTACTTACCCAAGTTACTATAGGTAGCACTGCAGGCACTCACGTCAGAAGAATCAGACATTTCTTCTCTCTCATCTTCCAACTGTAATATTTCTGGGGTGTGGAATGTAGGGCTGTCAATGTCCTGCTTTTCAAATGCAGAAGTTGGAATTGGAGGGGACACATTTTCCACAGGTTTTGTTTTCTCATCAGGCACATGACTGAAACAAAAGCAAAGCATAGTTCACCTGCCTGGCAAACGTCAGTTATCTCTAATGAACCATGTTAAAGGAAATTAAAAAAACAAACCAACCAGAAGAGTTTAGAGAATGCTTTAAAGTACATAAGGCAAGCATTCTAAACTGTACAAACAATGATAGTAGTTGTAGTTATTTATGCCACACTTGAAAACTTAGCACGGAACAAAGACAAAGGAGCGTCAATTAAATTAGAAGAGTTAATGTGCCTTACAAACATTACACAGGGTTTACAATAAAGACTATAGACCTCATCACTGAACACAACTGATCAGAGTCCCAGATTCCAGCTGAACATCTTGCAATATTAAAAATAAACACTTAGTATCTCTGCAGTTTTGGCTCAGCACAATAACATTATCAATACACGTGTATATAACCACATTCAAGAAAATTTATAATGCTGACATAAAGTCATCCACAGAAGTTAGTCCTGATAAAAAGGTGAAGTTAAAAAGTCTCATCTTATTATCAGTGTTGGTATTTTATTAACATGCGGCAGAACAGTGTAAACATAACAAATTACACAAAAAGTGAAACCATTAAAAGGTTAGCCCAAGTAATTTTGCACATTCAAAACTTAAAAACCGTGGAGTTGTAAATTCACTTTGGGAACTGCAGGTATGGAAAATGTTTTCTGTTTAACAAACTTTACTCTTTGCTCTCAATTAACTCCACTCTAGCGGCTCCATTCAAAACAGCCCCACCTAACAGTTGTTTAATTTGAAGGAAGAATTCCTGTTATGGAATAGTAATCTCTGTAAACGAATTTGCCTGGATTGATACATTTAGAACAGAGTGGTTGTTTCTAGTTCCCATGGAAGTGAATCTCTTTCGTGTGCTTTTTTGAGAAGTGTGCCACCAAAGTAAATTCATCAACTGAGAAGGTAAACAAAAAGGAGACACTCACCCACTATACTCACTCACACAGTTCCCCATTAAAGGAAATTCTCTCAGAGCCTTCTTGAGCCTTTTAATCATGTCTCGAAACTCTGGTGAAGCATTTATTCCACTGGGGTCTGGTGAGCTATAAGTTGTGCAAAGCAGTGAGCAACAAAGACGGAAGTCTGCACAAAATGATATCACCTCCTGCACCTTGATGTTTACCTTAGGGGTAGGTCTGGGGAATGTGCCAAAACACCTTAGAAAGGCTAGCATAAGCAAAGTGCAAGCTTGCTTCGTTAACCCTTTCCTTACTACAGAATACCATGCACACCTTACACATTTTTACTCTTCATTTGGAGAATGCTGGAACAAAGATGAATTTATTTAAAATTGTGGTAATTGGCCTGTTTTGGAATTGGACCAATAAAGGACTAATGGAAGAAAAAACATAGTATTTTAGTTGCTCACAGGTATATAAAAAATCCCCGAGAAGTTATCAGAATGCAGTTGTAAGACAAGTATGCAATTACTCAGCTCCTATTGCACAACAGGGCAGAATTCTCTCATTTCAAATAAAATAAATTAAAGTAGGAAAAATGCTATTACCAAGTATTTCTTAAATTTCACAATCCTTTTGAAGGAAGGAAATGAAAAAAGAAAGGAACACCTAAGACATATTGATCTGCTCCTTGCTTCTACAGTGCAACTATATGAAGGAAACTGAAGGAAAGTTGTATTTTCATCAAGATCTTCTAATGTATTTATTATTTATTTATTATATTTATACCCCGCCCTTCTCCAAGCGGACCCAGGGCGGCGTGTAATGTGTTTTACTCAGCTTGAATGTGCAGGCCAAACAAATCTGAATTAACTGTAAACATTTTACTGCTTAGGTGCATAAGGGCAGAAGGGGAAAGAACATACAAAAGAATTGCCTTTCTTAATTTCTATTGATACGACGATGTCACTATTATTTTTCGAAATTATTTTTAAAAATAAACTGGCCTTCAATAAGCAGCATGGACAAAAGAAACATCATGTGTGGTTCTCTTTAAAACAATGCAGCCAATTCTATATCACACCTCAAGATGCAAAACCATAAAATCCCAAACTGGATGTTCTGAAGTTATGGAATGGCCAGAATGTCAATCTTCGACATTCCTGTTTAGCCATAAAGCTCTGGGCGCAACTGGGCCAGGTTGATTTTACTGGTTTATATCTAGATGCTACAAAGGCTTGTAGATTATAGCACCAAAAATTATTTTTTGAAATTACAAATAGTTTGAGATAGTTAACACAGTGGCTGAGGAAAAATGTCGGCTGATTTAAGAAGTAAATTGGTGGTTTGGCGATCAGCAGAGCAGCTGATCATGTAAGGGAAGTAGGAAACTGTAGATAAGGGGCTGGTTTACAAGAGCTGTAAAATTGCAAAAAAATCACCGTAATCATTGTTGGATGCAGAGGTACCATAATCAGAATTGTGCCAGTTTTATGCAAAGCACTCTTAGAATTTACAAGAATTCAAGTGGCGTGACATCTGTTATGCAAAAGGTAAAATAAAGGGTATTTGGGTAGTTATAGATTCATTTGGACCTAAGCCTTTACAGTATTAGCTTTTGGAATAAAATCAAATCTATTAGTTTGAGCTTGCGTTTGCATCAGCATTTTAGGGATGAAATTAAATCTCATTCAAATTTTTAGGCACTATACCAAGTAGCTCAAGATTTGCGCAGACTTTTTTTGGTAGCAGTAATTCTTTGGAAAGAGAAGTAGTGGAATGAAAGGGTGATAGAGAGCGGAGAGGCGAGATGGTCATAGAAACAAAATCACACCATCTCCTTAGGAACAGCACAAGAGTAAGTGTCCTGATGGAAATCCAGGTGCCTGTAAAGAAACAGCAAGCAAGCTGGTTCTTTCTTTCTGTTTCTTCTTTCGTTCAGGCCCTATCTGAAAATGCCATGCTCCAAACGATTTGGCACAGAGATTTCAAGAAGTCGCATGTACTAAATTCACAAACAACACAGTAAGTACTAAGTATAAGCAACTGAAAGATTCAGAGATCAGAAAAGTCATATACCCGTATTTTTGAAATATAAGATGCACCTTTTTCCCTCAAAAAAGAGGCTGAAAATCTGGTTGTGTCTTATACACAGCATTTTTTGCCTTCCGAAACCCTGCCCCCTTCACCAAAATGGCCATGCAGAGCCTTTAGGAGGCTTATACAGTGCTCCTGGGGACTGGGGAGGGCAAAAAGGAGTGAAAAATAGGCTGTTTTTTGCCTGGCACCCCCCGGGCCCCCGGAGCACTCTACAAGCCTCCTAAAGGCTATGGCTGCCCTTTCTTTCTTTCTTTTTTTGACAAAAACGGCCCATTTTCATAAAAATGTCTGTTTTTGGGAGGTCAGCAGAGTGCGAAAACTTTTTTTTAAAGAAATTGCCTCTTCAAAATCTTGGTGCGTCTTATTCTCCGGTGCGTCTTATACTTTGAAAAATATGGTATATATCTTTAAATTGGCATTAGGCACAGCAATTAAAGAACCGTGGCTCAAGGAGCAGCATCAGGAGTTCCTTTATATTTGATTTGATTTGATTTTATTGAATTTATACCCCGCCCTTCTCCAAACGGACCCAGGGCGGCGCACAGGAATATTAAAAAACATACAAACATATAAAACTTTTTTTAAAAAAAACTTATTCGACTAAAAACCTGTGCTAAAACCGAATTAAAATCCCCATTTTAAAACTATCTATCTATGAGTCAGAATTGGAGGCTACGCTAGGCCGGCTAGTTGGAATAAATGTGTCTTCAGACACTTGCGGAAGAGGCGGAGGTCGGAGATGGTACGGAGTTCAGGGGGTAGGTCGTTCCAAAGGGCTGGTCCCGCCACAGAGAAGGCTCTCCCCCTGGGTGTCGCCAGTCGGCATTGTCCGGCCGACGGCACCCTGTGGAGACCCTCTCTGTGGGAGCGTATCGGTCTGAGGGATGTATGGGGCAGGAGGCGGTCTCGCATATAACTAGGCCCCGAGCCATGGATATTCCCGTTAATGCAGGGAAACCTCTAGGTGATGACTGAGTATGCGTTCAAGTTGTTTTCAACTCCTAGCAACCACACAGATAAAGTTGTTACCAGGAACAATTTTTGATTATTTTCCAGTTAAAAAGAATATGTTACATATGACTCCCCTCACTATCTCCTCCATACACTTCTAGAATTCTTCTCTTCTTGGGCTACCATTACAATGATGCCTAAACTCATCTGTTCGACAAGACCAGACGACAATATAGGTACTCCATTTCTACTAAACCAATGAACACATTTATTACATCTTATGACCCATATCAACATATGACCTACTTGTTACCATAAACCAACATTCCCCTCCTCCCAGTCTAACACAAATCAGATAACTGCAAACTGGAAAACTGCAATTTATCTTTTGCCCTTAGCTAGACTGGTTCTCTCCCCCCCCCCCCCCCCCGAATTAACTGCAATGCACAGAGTTTGCGTGACAGACATATCTAGGTTTCTTGGCTAGGCAGAATGCTTGGCAATTACTACTCTGTAGCTTCAACACAGAACCAATTCTGCCATCCTCCAAGCAAAATCATGTATCTATTTCAGGTGCTATTTTAGGTCTTTGATAGATGTATTGAAAAGTACCAACAGTGAAGATTTTCTGAGTGATTCAAAATCCATCCAGCCACATATAAAGATTGGGTGTCACTGATGTATTAGAAAGAATGAATGTTACTTGAGAAACAGAAAAAAAATTACCTGTAAAAGCTACCTGGGATGCTGCTAGGTATCAGCTTTAATTTGCATTAATTTTTTGTCTTTGCCTCTTGTGGAATTGCAACATTAAACCATAGGAAAACAATGCTTTACCCTATAAAGATATGTCACGGTGGCTGTATATAAATGTAATCCTAGTTATCTATGTTCTTGCTCCTTTATTCCTTTTAAGATATTAGCTGCTTGCAGCATTTTCTTTTTAAAGTGGGAATGTTCAGGAAGATTTGAAAAATAAAGTATGAGTTCTGTCAAGTCTTCATTCTCAGAAAGCCTTACATTGTCTACTCATAATGCTGAAGATAACAAGCAATAAATCTGTATGTAGACACAGGAAAGCTCCACTTCATTAAATGGCAATCTAATATTTCTAGCCTTGAAAAATATGTTTTAAATGAAGCAGCATTTGCAGGGAGATCAACCATCACTGAATGTATGAAAAACACTCCTATTCTAATTGAGAAGGATGCGTAAAGAAGGCAGAAAGCAAATTTTAAAAAGCCAGCCTGTATTTTGAAATTCCAGACTTTTAACATCTGCATAGGCCAGAAACATCATCCATATTTATAGTAAAGTAACAGAGTTAAGTTACAGATTTTGAAATTAATCTCCTTTTCTCTCCTCTATTTCCAAAAGTCCTTACTGGAAATAGCCCTGTCTATGGTCAATTGTCTTCTGATCTGCATTTAGCCACCTAAATCGAATTGTTTCCATTAGGAGAATAAACTGAGACAAAACACCAGCTATTTACAAAAGGTGTAGGTCATGGAAGCAGAAGTATATCATGGCATATTATCTTGCATGGATTTTTTGGGGTGGTGGTGGTTGTGAATGAACATCACAAGTAGATAAAATATCCTATTATATGAAAGTTTGTCCCACAATAATTGTTTTACTCCTTAAAGTCCATCAAACTTATTTTTTCCTAATTGAGGAATGGCATGATCTTCTGCTTGTATCTAGAGAAAAAAAAACACCGTGGCCAATTAGTGATTTGAATCTTACCTGAGAATTTCCTTTGGAAGTTGAGGTGAAGAGGGGTGACTCTTTAAGCTTTCTTCCGGTGTCTCTGGGTGATTTTCGGTCTCTCCTCTCTCTGCTGTCATGACTTCAGTGGTGGGCTCCACTTCGGTTTTGGTTTGATTGGTTTTTGTTTCCAACTTTGCCTGATCACATTTAAACATAAAAACAACGGACGGTTTCTCACTGGAATCTGTTCTGGATTCACTGAACCAATTGTGACGTTCGACAGGAGGCGGCGGCAGCATATGAATGACAGTTCCATCAAGACCCACAAGTTTCCCTTTCTCTCTTTCTCTGTCCTCCTCTTCTTCGGTCTTTCTGCGGCGAAAGAAGCTCTTAAAGGATATCCATCGCTTCGGTTTGGCATCGACCGCTCGCCTACCTTCCGAATGCAAAACGGATTCGGCCTCAGTGGATCTCGCTGGGCTCAGGGGCTTGTTCCAGTTGCCAAAATGTTTTTGCAACACTTTGCTGGCATGATAAGGTGAAGAGGTGGATCGGGGAGGTGGGAAAGGGGGAGCCTGTTCAGTTTTGGGACTCAGAGACGTCGCCATGGGTTTTGAAGGCTGCACGATTGGGGATCTGGAAGGGATTTCCTTGGATGCAACTTCTGTGGATTTGATTCCCTCGGCATTGGGGTGAGGTTGCATGGAAAAAAGGGATTTGGGTCGCATTGGGGTGCTCTTGTCTGGGTCTGCATCAGGAGGCAGAGAGTAGAGCTCTTCAACGCTGCAAGACTTTGGGCCAGCCTGAGTGGCTTCCGGGGGAGATTGGGGAGGTTGGATTGAGGCTACAATCTGTGACAGTACTGCACAGGCATTTTCCCGACCGTCGTTAGATATTTCCGGATTATCGTCTACTTCAGCTGAAGAATCTTGAAACATTCTTTGTATTTTTGTTGGGGAGCCACGGCAAGACATCTTGGGTGAAGCCTGACCTTTTCCAAGGCAGCTATTGAATTCCTGAACCTTCTGAGCTACAGAGCCCAGTCTCCTCTCAGTGTTGCCGCCTGAGCCTTTCGCTTGGGGTAATTCTGCAGACCTATTAGGTATATTTTCAGACATGGTGCTTCCTGTTTCTATCTCTTCATACGTATGGCTGATGATACTAGTGGTTTTGTCTTTAAAGGAAAGCTCTCCATTAGTGCCTAAAAAGCTTTTATAGATGGCCAAGTTGTCGTATGCATTGGGATTGATTACAATAGGAACTTTGATGGCATTCTTGGAACATCTGGCATAAGTTGGCTCATCATGAATAATAATCGGGAAGGGGGGCATGCCGGCATTATTATAGCTGTTGAATTTTATTTCGGACAAGTTAGGGGACTTGACCGGGATTGTTTTTGTAGAAATGTGTGTTGATGTAGGTGAAGTGGGAGCAGATTTATGGATATTTCTCCTTACAGGAACAGAAGGCCCTGGAACATTGGCAGTTAATTCCACTTTGGGGATTTTTTGTCGCGGACTTGTACTGGAAGTCCAAACTTCCTGGTATCTGGCAGTGTTGGATTTTTTAAGATTAGGTGTAACTTGCCCACATGACACAGAATGAGACATAGCATTTGTACTGAGGGCATCGGGTGAATTTGAGTTAGACCGAATGTATCTGGTATCCAGGTTTTTTGCCCGATTCTCTATACTTTCATGTGTCATGGCTGCTGATACATCCACTATCGTATAAGGTTTGCACACTGGTTGTTCCATATTTACTACTCTGTAAGGCTTCGCTTGTTCTTCCACGGGGATCAAATTTGTAGTTGTTGTCTGAACTGGCATATTTAAGGAACTTTTCCATTCTTGCTTATCACTGGGGATAGCAGCCTTGCTCTCTTTTTCTTCTAGTCTAACGGCAAGCACAGCTTTGTGGGTCTCTACAATCTGGGTAGCGTTTTGAGTGTTTTTAATTGAAACTTTAACTTGCTGGTCATCAGAAAACCTGTTATCACCTCCTCCTCCCATTAATCTGCTACCTTTAGGACTGTTAGGGGACACTCTACCATTGCAAAGCTTTTGGGAAGAACTGCTGGCCGTTCCGGAATGAGATTCTTCAGTCAGAGAAGAATCAGGGGACATAGAATCGGATGAAACCATGCTCTGCACACCTTCTGGTCCAAAAAGAATTACAGGGTCATCTCCGTAGCCATTCAAAATTTCATCATAGCTATCATCGTAGTCTACTGCACAAAATCTCTGAAGAGACTTATGCCTTAAAGGCACTGTATTCCATTTCTTGTCAACACAAAATCTAACAGGTGACAGCGTGTTTGCCCTAAAGTTAGCAAAACGTGGCTGTCCCCTCATGCGAATTTCCATTGCTAGCAACTCTTCGTCACTTTCATCCCAGCTCTCATGATCATCATGGATGCTGCCAAAAAACAGGTCATCCTCACTTTCGTCTCCGCTGGAGAATTCAGGGTAGCAGAAACGGCCACCTTCACTGCTTATTACAGCAGTGGTTCCACTTAATACAACATGCTTATTTTGTGACTTTGTTCCACCCATCAGGCAACTTGGAGGGATCTTTCTTTCTAATGACTTCTTATAACAAGTGTTTATTCGTCCCAAGAACACTTCCCTTGAATTAATTTCATTTCTTGTTAGGAAAGTTGAGTGATCTAAGCCGGCAATTTCCTTCAATACATCAGTGAGTCCATTATTGTTGCTTGGAGCTTTATCTGTATCATCATTATCTCCAAAAGATCTATGAACATGGCTGTAATTTTCGACCTCCTCTTCTTCCTCTTCTTCATTATTATTGTTATTATTCAGTGGCTTTTTCTTCAAAGCAGTTATATTTTGATTCCAACCTACAAGAGATGGTTTATTCTCACAAAGATCTTGTGAGGCGATTTCACCACACATGCCCTGTCCATCTATTGTCACCATGGTGGGTTTCACAGCAATGGTGGGTTTCTTTGCCACAGGTGGCCGAAAATTTCCCGTATTCTTATTATGCTGGTTGCTGTGACTTGCATTGGTTTTTATATTTGAATTTGAGACGGGAGCTTTTTCAGGCCCTGGAGGCGGCTGATGCAAGTTTTTTGGCTTGAAGCAATTTTTACATTCACCAGGTTTCCACACATGTTCAGTGAAGGCATTGCAAGCAGACATTTTCTGAGGTTAAAGATTGTTCAGTGCTTGGTAAGATCATTCCTTATTACTTAATGCTGTCGTGCTTGCATAATCAAATCTGGTTCATCCTAGGAAAGTAAAAGAGAGATATTAAAAATCAGTGAGAAGTTAATGTATAGACTGCCACTCAAGGAGCTGATCTTTTCAACTTCATTAGTTGATCTTTTTACTGACAAAATAGGAACTAAGTAAGCTTAATCTATTCCATAATGATGTTGTGAGATAAAACAGCTATGTTTTTATAAGTAGCCAGCTATGTTTTCAAATACAGTAAAAGTACAAGGGCAAATTTTCATCCCATGTTAATACATCGTCAAAAGGAATAATGATCTGTAAGTTTGTATAAATGCTACATTTCAAGCTAATTCAGAACATGGCAAGCATTTTTACTGAACACCAGGTGGAGCTGTAATATAACTAGAAAAGCTTTGCATAATATTTCATTGGACGGCAACTTATAATCTTTAAAAATGTTGCTTAATGAATTTCTGCCTTTGTTCAATGAGTGATACAGGTATTTCTTGAGTTACAATCACAACTGAGTCTGGAATTTTGATTGCAAGTCGAGTCATCATGTGACCGGACTCAATTCTATAACTGTTTTTATGATGTTTGTTAAGCAAGTCATTGCTTAACAAGTCATTAAGCAAATCATGTGGTTGTTAAGTGAATTGTGTGGTCATAAGCTTATCCAATGGGTGCTTTTTGCTGGAAAAGAACAAAAAAGTCACAAAATGCAATCCGGTGACAGCAGAATGCTGCAACAGTTGTAAATGCAATTGCCAATTACCAAGCACATGAAATGCAGGTCCAGAGTAGTATGGCAGTTGAATATTACTCTGAAATCTACTGGTTATATAATCTAAAGGTTATGCAAGAACAAAAGAAAGCTATCCTTATTTTTAATACTTTCCTTTGATCTTTTATAATGTCTCGCTGCAATGTTCCCCAAAGTAATTTTGAATGTGGCCCATCATACCTGTAACACATTGCATTACAACAAATGTGCAGGGAAAGGCTGGCTGAGACTTGTTTTATGCTACAAATGAAGACAAAGCAAAGAATATCAGGCTACTCTTTTGATGATCATAACATCAAGGAAAACCTAGGAAGAAAGGCTTGGCAGTATGTCTCTATACCATTCTTTATGTTTGGTTCTCTTGGAATGGTCCATTTGTCCAAGAGACAATATACACGGTGCCTCCTTCTATCCACTATGCATTTTAAGGGATTAGTTCTGTTCTAAATTTCAGGCTGCCAGGTTCCTTCAGAGGCGTGCTGTTTGCAGCACAAAGAAAACCTCCCACACTAATACTGTATACTAACACAATCCAGTTAAAAGGAACTTAATTGGTGTGCAATATTCCCTGCAATTTCAGTATTCTAAAAATGAATGGTCTCAGTAAATACCAGATGGTGACATGCACTAATTAATCAGGCTAGCTCAATGAATGAGCCTATTAAAGTGAATGCACCTATTAGACATGTGTTTTTAATGCACTCTGCTGCAAAAGCCTGCCTTTAAAAGAACACTTGATTCATTTAGTGAGCAATATAGGAGTGTGTGCTGAAGTCATCTGAGAGTGCAAAATTATCTCATCAATTTTTATCAATAGATATTTCAGGTCAATACATATCTTAATTTTGTTTTTATTCAACTGAAGAAAAATATTTTTTTTCTTCCACTGTTTGGGAGGAGTTTCCTAGTACTGGCATGTTCCAGAATGCTCTGCAGGCATTAAACTTCATCCCTGACAGCTCTCGGTACAGCTAGCTAATCACTATTCAGGGCAATAAAAGACTCTTACGAGAACCGGCCTTTCATCAGCATTTCTAGTGAAAAAAAAGAAGCTATGGTTCATTATCAGAGCAAAATTACAGAATGATCAGTTAAGATTTGGACTCTAGGAAAACATCTTGCATTGTAGAAAAAACAGCACAAGTACATACAATTAAGAAAAGGGCACAGTATAATAAATATCTTTAAACATCGTTTCTTAATGTCTAATTTGAGCTCCACATGATTTATGGACTTATTTAGTGATACATGAAGCTTTTGCAACAGTGGTATTACCCAGAGCTGTATGAAAACCAATTGCAACTGTTCTTATGACCTTAGTTCAGCTTTTAACCTGCAAAGGTTGTAAATGCGAGAATGGGCACAATTACTTTTTTCATTGTCTTTGTAACTGTGAATGTCCACTAAACAAGGCAGTTACTCAATGAGGACCATCTATATTACATTCTGGATTACAACCATTTTATATGAATTTGGCCTTCTCCTTGGTCTTGTATAAAATCCTGAATAGATGTCAGATATTTTCTAACGTATTCAGACTATTTTTAACACCCAAGTATACTTTAACATAAGGTAAGCTTATACTGGCATAGAAAAAGTGCATTCCATGCTCACAAAAAGAAAATCTTTCATGATTATTAAAAACCAATTTAATTTAGTAATACATTTAATAAACTATGCCCCATTTCATCAGCATAATATAATTGTTATTCCAGTTACCCATATATGCAGATGTGATTCACTGGGTGGGGTTGAGAGAGGTTTAGTTTAAGACGCAGTTGAAAAAGAATCTGGAAATCTATTACTTTGACTCTATCCACCGTGGATTGATATTAATGCTATTTTTCTTCTGATTAAATAAAGTTAAATCACAAAACGTTTAAGTGCATTTTAAAATGAAGTCAATAGAAAGATGCTACTCACAGGCAGAAAGCCAAAAAGAGAGAAAATATGTGTGAGAGATTGGAAGAGACAAGAACTAATGCTACATGTAGAAAGTTATTACGTAAGTCCTGGTTCAATGTGAACATTTTATTATATGAGGGAAACGCATTTGATTTCATCTAGAAAGGCATACATCAGTCTATTTAAAATACTTACAGCATATCTTAATGCAATTTAATGCAAAATCTATTGTTGCTTGAACATTCCAAAAGCTCTCAATGGGCCAAGATGTTCGCACAGCTATTTTGTTCTAATACATTTGTATATTTGCCTTCCTTGGGAAGCATTTTTCTTATATAGATTAGTAGTCTCATCATGCTCTTCTAGAGCCATATCTAAGGTTTATTATGATGACTATTAAATATATATTCAGAATCATCTTCAATTTCTTTTATAATGACTGACACAGCAACATCTCCCATAACTCTTAAATTTCTGCCTCGCTGCAGGTCCAATACATCCCAACTTTTATATTTTGCTCCTGGAAAAAGGTATCTCACACTGGAATAAAATCTCATCAAAATGCTGAGGACAAGAAAGCTGCAGTCACACTCCAAAAGTCATAGCCAGAAACCAACATTTCTATAAATGTCACAATTGCTTTCATTGCTTTCCCCAAGAGAATCCTTGCTCTATATAAAATAATAGTGATGGACAAGGCGGTTACTAATAGCAACTAGCATGCTGCATGCCATAAAATTTAAGGTTTAACATTCTGGTTAACACTGTTCTGAGTTTAAATCATTCTACCTTGCCTCATCCAATTCTTCTTTCCTTTTATGATATTCTCCTAATTGTGATCACCAAAGTTAAGATATTCCTCTGCTTGTGATCACTGATCCTGCTAATTCTTCCAGAACTTCAGCAACTTTGCTTCTTCAGTTACTTTGATTCCCTAACTCTCTCCTCCTAGAACCCACTTATGCCTAACCTATGTTTAATCTGCTATGAAACATCTCATAATTTAAAAAAGGAGTCAATATAAATCCTAATTTATAATGTCAGACTACATATTGTGGGCTGTCCCTCCCTTTCTGTCTGGCTAGTTGCTATAGTAACTAGATACAAATTATGTTAACATAATTTTTACTGTTTCCATTTATACTTTTTATATTGTTTATTAAAGAGTTGGAAATGGATACTGTGCTTTTGTCAAGTCTAGAATATATTTTTTCTTTATTGGAAACTGAATTAAAACAACAGAAGATGATGAATTAACCAGAGAGCAAACTCCAGAGCCTTAAAAGCAAAAGTTTAAAAAAGTGTCAGCGATAGAGGATATGAAGGAAAACTAGAACTGAGGAGCAGTTAGCAGATGCCAGGCCTAACAAATACTTGCTATAATACACATACTTGTTGATATTTTTGATACTGATTTTCTGAACAGTCAGAAAACCCAGGAAAAGTATTAATCATATGATATAATTGGCTTAAGACATTTCTTAACTGCTATTATTCTTCAGTCAAATTGCATTTAGTTGTCAATCATACATTCTACTTAAAGGGAAGTAGACTGAAAGGGCCAGGGAAGGATGGCGCCCAGACAGAAAGGCTGCTCTTGTTTTCATAATGATGAACCATTCTCAGGCACTCCTATGGTTCATGGTTTTTTAAAACACAGGTAGTCCTCAATTAGTGACTATTGGAAACTGCAGCTGTCATTAAGCAAAGCAGTTGCTAAGTGGGAAATCATCCACACTCCCTTTGGAATGCACACACATGCTGGGATAATCAGCAAGGAGGGAATTAATGTTTGCATTTACATTCATTGGAGAGGAAGGGATTACAAGAGAGTAAGCAGGCACCCAGTGGGGAAATACGAAAGCAATATGCCAGTGTATAGCAATATGCTGGTGTATTCCATGCGGTGTGCTTGCTTGCTCTCTTGTAATCTCTTCCTCTCCATCCCTCAACTCTGCCAGGGGAGAAAAAAACAACAGGTCAAGCACAGGACAATACATACTGATGTATGCAATGGCAATCATGTGACTGAGGGGCACTGTAAAGAGTATAAAGGTGGGCATTTGTTGTAAAACTTTTCACTTTTGTAACTTTGAACAGTTACTGGAGGAGATTGTTGTGTGTTCCTAAGATTGCTATACTTAATGCTATTTTAAAGATTTTTGAAGTATATCTTGATATTATAATCTCATCAATATATCAATAAAATAAAGCAATCAAAGTTTGTTGCAGAGGTTGGGAGCTATTTTGCACAAAAGATTTTTAAAGGTTAATGTGTAAATTATGTATGTGTATTCATTCCAGCATTGTCAAATTAAAAACAGTACTCTTAAAAACAATGTAGTTAAAAAAAATTCTATACTGTTCATATTTAAAACAGCTAGACCAAATTTCAACCTATATAGAAATTCTTTCTCCTCTAGCCTACTTTAAGTACAGCGGGATCTGATGATAGACAAAATTCATCACTCTTAAAATTTTTACCCTTTATCCATTCTGATAAAAGTATATATTATTACCAAATATAGATTTAGAAGTTTAGTTTCTGCCTATGAGTCAAGTGGAAAAAATGTTATTGCAAGCATAGAACCCACCTAGTAAAATGCATCTAAACCAAAGTATTTTCATAGAATACCCTCTAGTAGTTCTCAAGAAGAAAAACTTAAATAGTGGCTTTTTACCATTTCCTGTCCAAATTGCAGAGTTTTTAATCATCTGAGAAAATGCTGCCCAAATGGTGCTCCTGACCCTTCCCATGCTAGGAGGAAATCTTCCCATGCAGTATCATCAAGCACTTAAATGATAGCCAGCAACTATTTTTACAGTAGCCTTGCTCAGCCAAGAGAATTGTCTGAAATCATTTCCTTTGTTTTAACAGAATGCACCTAGTCTGGACAAAATCCAAATATGTCAGCCAGCAAAAGCTACATCCCTTCAACATATGTTTTCTAAAAGCTTTGTAGAAGGATTAAATGACCCAACAACAATTTTTACAAGCATTATATAGTTGTTACCAGAGTTGTTTACAATGTATCCTGCTTGTTTTAAAGATAATAAAACTTAGGTAAAAGATAACATTTCATATAATTTTATATGAAATTATATGCTTCATGACCCATGGTTTTCACTTAATGACCACATCACTTAGCCAGCCCCAATTGCCTTAGGTAAGTGAGGAGTTCCTGTACTAGCTCCAAGGGCAACCATATCAAGTAAAAGAGAAAAACAGAAGATTTCCACTCAGCAACTCCCACAACCACCATACAAATCAGTACCTCTTATAAGAAGCAGCAGACTCATTAGCCCTGGCTCTATTGGAAATGGATATAATGCTGTGGTAATTTCTATTCCATTAACGTTAAGTTCATGTTTATGAAGGAGCATTTAGCTGCCCATGAATAATTTATTTAAAATAATGAAATACTGTGTAAGATCTGTGAAAAAAAACCACTGTAAGCATGACCTACTCTTTTATATACAGTGTCACAATTTTTATAGCATTTAGTAGCAATATTTGTATCCTCTGTTTAATGAAAGATGCAAAATGACACTAAGCATGGAAGGGTGTCAACCTCATAACAGTAATGTTAGTACTATAGGAAGCACCAGGGATTTTCTATTCTTTTCTCTTTCCATTCATTATGATTTTTTGTTGGATAACCCAGGGAACAAATGCAGTAATCAGAATTAGACTTTCACTTCTCTGGCATGAAGCAAATAGGACTGAAACTAGTCCATTCTAATTTTCAATGAAGCGCCAATCCTGATCCATTTCTCTAGAACTTCAGCATCCTCTAAAGCTGGTTCTCCAACAAAACAATAATTTAGCTTTTATATACAATACCATGATGGGAAGGTTTTAAATATATTTATAAATGACATATCTAGACATTCAGTGATTTTATGGAATTGTTCCCCTATTTTGTTTCTGAGCCAAAGATTAAAATTATGCAGTAGAACAGTGACATCATAGACAAATAAATATACAATAGTCTTAACTATACCTGAATATGTGCCACAAAATTGTGCACATATTAGCACTGGTTTTCAGTTGGCCTCTGAATTTAAGGGATCATCTTGAATCCTTTGTAGCATTTGCCTTTCTTATTTATAGATTACCAAGATATTTTCTACTCCTGTGCAGACAAAACAAGAAATAAATTTGATTAATAAACAAATGTATTATCATTATATATAATTTTCTTTTAGGTTAAATAATATATTCTTAAATACTGAATCTTTTAAGTTCATTTTGGATGAAAATTTCAAACTTTGTCTAAAATGACATTTTAAAAGTAAAAGTTAGATTGGGTCAATTTCAGAACATGACTACCAATAAGTTATTCATTTATTTTGGGTGTGAGTGATAATGGCCTAAAAACAATGACTATACTTAGCTCAGGGGAACAGAAGGGAATGACAATGGAAAAAACTGATGAAGATCAGCAAGAATAACACTGAAATATCCCTATAAGAGCCACAGGCTGTCTTTGGGAACAGGTTGGATGTGGAACATTTGTATATATAGTCATCAATAAGTGAGGCCTAATTGTTGTATTAATTACCTACCCTATTTTGAAATTGGAATGCTCCAAAATGTAACAGCATTGTGATTTTGTGACTTGTAAGAGACTGCACTAGCTCTATTTCTTAAATTTTAATAAGTTATTTCCAATTAATTTTTTCCTAGTTCATTTGAAATGAAATAATAAGAAGAAGAAGCAACTATCAACAACACCTTGGGGTGAATGCAGTATTCCCCATCTAAGTATTCTTTATTGAAAGAATATTTTACATGTATTATACATTCATCATCTTTGCCTGATGTATCTAGTATTCATAATGTAAAAATGTTTAATATTGCTGTCCATCTTACAAAATGACTATAGGCAGCAGACAAAAATTTAAAAATTAAAGAATTAAAATAGAAACATTAAAAACCATTGCAGCCAAGAATAAGGCACCCATTATAATGACCAAATTAACTACAAAGTGGTAATACACTTATAGGCCTAGGCCTTGTAAAAATCCAGCATGATAAGCTAGTATTTCAGTTTGCATTTAGAAATGACTGGATAAAAATCTGTCTACAGGAAATACAGCACTGGAAAAAATATTGAATGGAAGTGATTCTTAGCTCCCATACCTTATTAGAATTTTAGCATTTTATTCTATCATAATTGTGCATTTTTGAGCTGGCTAAAACATCTGAGTCAGGGAAGTCATATTAACATGCATTTAGTAGTAATAGTCAGGACGTACTTTTAAATATATAAGCAAATATCGAAGATATTGTGACAAATATCTTATACTGCTTATCATTAAGAACATATCAGTATATTATTTTCTCTATTCCATAGTGAATTGTGTATTATTTTCAGGGTAAAGGCCAACAAGTTAGTTTGTCTTACAAAATGTAAAGAAAAATGCAATCCTATCTGAATGCAAGAAGCAATGTTTACATATAAATATCTCACAGCTTCAGCATTACATCATGAACTGCAGTATGCTGAATGTCATGCAAGTATCCTTTTTAAAAGCTGTATAGAGATAAGAAATCACTGAATTATTTCTCACATTACATAAACATAGCTTTAGTGACAAAGGATGGGGCATTAACTTACCACACATCTTTTAAGGATGAAGACTGCATCTAAACATTCAGAATTTTCACCTTAAATCCGCAATGCTCCAACAGAACATTTGCATGGCAACTGTTACTAACAGTGTTTAATGGTAAGAATGGATGCTTTAAAAGCTACAGAAAAACATTTCTTGTTATACTGTATCCTATTTATTTCCAACCAAGATTATGAAGAGAAACAACAATTGTTTTCTATAGTTTGGTAGTATTGTACTTTACATAAAATGTAGCACACCCTGCTTTTAACACACACATCTGTTACTTTTGTCCTAATTCTACAAACAAATAATGTACTTTTATGAAAGTATAAATGCAATGGTATAGTACAGTCTGCTTAAGATGCACCAATTTCAATTGAAGAAACTTAAGAAAGTGTACAATTGAAATAAAATGCATATAAATTGCTTTATGTGCTTAACTGGCTATATTATACCCAGAGTTAAGCATGCTTAAAAATTTAATTTTAAATAGTAACATGAAAGAAAGTTATTTGTGCTGAATTACTCACTTTCAAAACAGTATTATGTTACTAAAGGTTCTACACAGAACCTTTAACTTCAGACTGAAATAAAGATGTATAATCCAGTCCTCTACACATTGAGATAAAGCTAACATAATTAAATTAAATCAACATTGGACTTAAACTTTCTTTAAAGGTACACATCAAGAAACTTATAGTACCCAATATATAAACATATTTATACGAGGAAATCCTAATAAATCCACAAAATATAATTAAAGAATTCCTCCTAACATTTCAAAAAGGTGTCATTCTAAGTCAGCAGTAAATTATCTGATTCAAAATAAAATTACTGAAGTAAATAAATAATTTGAGAAAACAGCCTATTTGGATACTTCTCTAATAAGATAAACTCACCATAAAATGAATGGAAAATTATTACAGAAAATTCAACTTTTGCGAGTCACTCTTTTCTAACACATTTGAGAACTGAAAAGAGGATCAAACTTTTACCAGGACTATTTTTGGTCTGTTTAAGTCATTAACAGTTTTCTGTTTTAAAAAGTTATTTAATTAATATTTTCAGCAGAAATAATCGGTGCAAAATTTAATACTGAACTACATTAAGCCTTTCAAATGTAATATTGATTGTCATATAAATTAAGAAAGGGACGCCAGATTTTCAAAATAAAACTAGCTTAATACAATTGCATTTAAATTATGCTTGTTTTGGAAAACATTCACTTCTTTAAGCCAATAGAAACAGCTATTAGTTTCTGAAAATTCCTATGGTCAAAATTATGAAAATGAGTTATGCAGATATAAAGGCCTGCATAAAAAAACTTGTTTCCTTACTTCTCATTGTCCATCAATTATGACTTATAAGTGGGTCTTATAATGCAATGCATTTCACTATAAAATAATTCAAAGCAAGCAGAAAAAGCACATTCTTAACATGTGAGAACCAGTCTGCTTTCTATAAATAATTAAGAAAGCCTAACAAAAACAAAGCACAATTGCTATGTGTATATATTCAATACAATTATAATATAAAGAGTACTCTGATTTGATCCTAGGAAGCATAATGGAAACTGCTTGGGGAGGAGGGAGCTCTTAAAGAAAAATGTCTCTGGACATTTGGCACTCACATTTTAAACTCTTGTATAAGAATTATAGACTTCTAATTCTTTATAAAATTAAATATTTAATATTTACATAACTTTGAAACACTTTGAACATTGGCAAAAATGCGTACAGTATTCATTAATCATATCAGATCGATGTTATCTTATTGAAAGGGGGACTAAAACAAAGAGTTGTTTGCTATACATTAAATAAATAACTGAATAAGATCTCCACCAGAGATTCCAGATTGATGTAGCATTTAAGGCAGGGGCTAGAAAACAGGACCCTTGACTTCTAATCCCACTTTAGCCATGAAAGGCAGTGGGATGACCTTGGGCCAGTCAGTCTCTCAGCCCACTGCACCCCATAGGGTTATTCTTGTGGGGAAATAGGATGAAGATGTGTTGGATATGTTCACTGCCTTGAGTTATTTGTAAAAACAAATAAAGATGGGATATACATATTATACAGATAAATCGAAGAGGAAGCTAATGTTTCTCCAAATGCTAGCTCTACATCGCTTTCTTTCCCCAAATTCTGAGCACAACACTGAATGTAAAATAGTAAAATGTAAAAAACAACAACTCCTCCGTGCTGCTCTAAAACCATCTTGGCTTCCTTTTTGGCCCCTTAGGGAGGTATGCTGCAGTCCCCAGAATCATAACAGTTGAAGAGTGTTTGGTGGTCTCTGAACTTGGTTGTTTGCAGATGTTTTGTTACCCAAACTAAGTAACATCATCACTGCTAGAAGAGAATGGGGCTTGCTCTCAGTGTACATCCTAGTTACGTGTCCTGTCAGTGTTAAACTTCTTTATCCTGTGAGGATAAAGAAACATCTGCAAGGAAACAACCAAGCTCAGAGAGCACCTCATTCTCTCCACAACCCCTCCCCCCACCTCCACTCTAGCACTGATTATGTTACATAGTCTGGTCATGAAAAGTCTGCAAGAAAACTACCAAGCTCAGAGAGCACCAAGGACCTGACAGTTCATCTCTGAGCTACAAATATCTCTCTTTTATCAGTACCATAATAGCTTCCATCCCTGGGAAATCAAGGCATCCTCTGAAGAACCTTTGCTGCCAAAAGCAGCAGATTAAAAAAAAAAAAAAACCTTCTTAAAGCACAATTAAGAGGCAGTCCCAGAACTTCATAGCAAGAGGATGAAATTCAATTCAACCCAAGGATCTTATAACCTACGGGTAATAAATACAGATATAAACATTATAGGGAAGATCATCAGTTTAAAAAAAGTTGTGTAGCTTTCTTTCTTCTTTTTTTTTTATAAAGCCCGCAATCACATTCGAGAATAAAATCGGGAGAAGCACCCCTTCACCCTCTTTCCCCTTCCACCCCCAGCCCCCAAACAGCCCGAGACCATAATAAAATCATTTTACTGCGGGTGGGGGACCCTAAGAGAAAGCAAAGTCGGCTCGCCCCCACCCCATTTCAGAGTGGGGAGGTTTGGCTGAGGTGAGGGGGGAGGAGAATCCTAAAAATCTCAATTCTGCCCCCTCCCCCCCAAAAAAGGGGGGAGACCCTGGCTTGGGGGGGGGCGTATTTCTCACATCCTAACCCACCTCCTGTCTAATTTTTATTTCTTTTATTTTAAAGCAGAGAAGGGGGAAAAAAGTAAGAAAGACCCATTTCAGCCCTCTTGTGTGTTCTCCCCCCACCAGCCCCAAACTTTCCATCCAAAAGAAACGGGATGGGGAGAGGTTGAGGCCCCCAATTGGGGAGGGGGGAAGAAATCTGTGGGGAGAAGGGCCAAATTGCCTCAAGGCCAGTCGAAAGGGGGGGGGCTGCCTCTTTCTCCCCCCCCCCCAGCCCACCTCCCCCTCCCCACCGTCAGGAATCCACCCCCACCCCCTCATAAGCCGCTTTCGCCGGAGAAAAGGAAGCTCCGAGCGGGGCAAAATAAAAAAGAAGGGGGGTTCCTCCCGTCCTTCCTTCGCCAAACCCCACCTCCCCGCATCCCCATCCGTCCCGGAGCGAAACAAAGCGGCTTCCCCGCCGCTCCTCTCGCCTCACGGGCCTGTTTTCCCCCCTCACGCCTGAGGTAAAACTTTTCGGAAAGTGAGGGGGAAAGCCCCCAGGCTGACCTGCACGGCTCCGGGACAGGCGGAGGGCGGCTCCCTGCGGGCGCCGAGCGCTCCGCCGCCGTTCTTTCCCCGGCGGAGGGAGAGACTCGGCGGCCGCTGCCTGGCTACCTCGCTCGCTCGCTCGCTGGCGGGCGATGAAGCGGCGGCCTGCCAAGGAGGCAGCGCTCGAGCGCGGCCACGCCCACTCGCGCCGGCTGCGCGCGCCGCCAACCGCCTCGGCTCGCGCTCCCGGAGGAGGAGGGTGGGCGGGGTTGGGGTGGTGTGTGGGCGGGGCTTAGGGAGGCAGAAAGCGCCGAATGAGAGAGAAGAGGGGGCGGGGAAACGTGAAGGCGAGCGGCGCAGTCGTCCCCAATCTCCCTCATTCTCCCAGGCGACGGGAGGGGCGTGGCCTTCCCCACCCGTCATCCAATCAGCTGCTCTTGCCTGCCTGCCTGCTTCGGAGTCGGGTAAGCGCGGAGGAAAAAGGGGAAAAAAATAAAAGGGAAAGGGGGCGCCACAAAAAAAAAAAAAAAAAAAGGCCCAACCACGCCAGCCGCAGAACTACGACCCCCAGCATGCTCCGCGTGTCTTAGCGCGCCCGCGCGAGAGATCCTTCCGCCTCGGCCTTGAAAAATAATCCTCCCCGCTGGACTTGGGAAGAGGATTCCTTCCTTTTTAGGGGTGTTGTAACCATCCTCTCGGAACTCGTGTTCGGTCAAGGCGGGGACGGAAGGGCGAGCTGGGTTATTTCCCCCTCCCGGGAATAAATAAAGGCCGAGGGGCGGAGGGATACAAGGGGCGGCGAGAGGGCCGAGTGTCTGAGGAGGGGGGGAGCAGAAAGAGAAAGAGGATGATGAAGGTGTCTGAGTGGGGGTGAAGGGGGCAGGAGTCTCTAGGGGAGCCCCTTCCCCGTCCCGCCCTTCTGCAACAGGTCAGTTTCTGGTGGGGGGGAAGCTGGAAATGTGTCACCCGAGGAGAGGGGGATGGGGGCTGACGGTGGTCTATGGGGGGGGGGCGACTAGCCACCTCCCCCCGTTTCCCGCCTCCTGAACAAAGCCCAGCCATGGGGGGGGGGCTGCCTCTCCGCCTCCCCCCCCCCGGTTTAAAAACCTCCCTGCTTCCTTTTCTACCATCATTTATTTTCTTGTCTCTCTCTTCCCCTCCCTCGCAGCCCCCCCCCCGCCCCCCCATGTCGCCCCTTCTCCATCCAGACACCTCCCCGCAGAGGCTGGGAGACATAAGATGGGAGATGCCCCCCCCCCCAAGCTCTCCCTTGGTAGAAGCAATAATATAAAATGCAACTCGTGTCTGTTGTGAATCCCCCCCCCTTTCCTTTATTTTTCTTTTCTCTTGTTTCGTTCCTTCCTTTCTTGCTCCTGTTCTGAATTTTTTTGTGTTTAGAACAAGTCCGGGAAAGGAATGAAGAGTGACTTTCGTGAGATGGGGGAGAGGTCTGCATAAATTTGATAAGAGATGGTAGGTAGGTAGGTAGGTAGGTAGATGAGAGAGGAGGAGGAGAAATAGATAGAGATGAGAGGAGGAGATGGATGGATGGATGAACAGACAGACAAGCAGACAGCTACAGATAGATAGATAGATAGATAGATAGATAGATAGATAGATAGATAGATAGATAGATAGATAGATAGATGAGAGAGGAGGAGGAGAAATAGATAGAGATGAGAGGAGGAGATGGATGGATGGATGGATAGATGAGAGAGGGATGGATGGATGGATGAATGAATGAGAAAAAGTAGATTGATGGATAGGTAGGTTGGTAGGTAGGTAGATAAGGAAGGTAGATAGAGAAGATACAGATGGTATGGGGAAGTAGATAGGTAGCTATATAGATCGATACATAAATTGATACAGTAGACATGTTGAGAAGATAGGTGGATCGATGAATGGATGGATAGATAGATAAGGAAGGTGGCTAAAGATACAGAAGGTTAGAGAAGTAGGTTGGGAGGTAGATAGGTAGATATAGTAGATATGTAGACAAGATGGATGAATGGATAGATAGATAAGGAAGGTGGATAGAGAAGATACAAAAGGTTAGGGAAGTAGGTTGAGAGGTAGATAGTACATATAGTAGATATGTAGAGAAGATAGGTGGATGGAGAAAATAGGTGGACCGAGAAGATGTGGATGGATGAATAGATAAATTAGATAGAGAGATAGAATAGATATACAGACAGATACTAAAGAGATGAGATGAGAACTTAGCAAAGTATGTGCTTTATTTTTTGGGGGGGGGTGGGGGCTTGAGAACCTAAAATGAATGAACTGTCCTGTATTGGGAAGAATTTTGGAGGGGTCTCTTTATTTTTTTAAATACAGATAAAGAGTTGAAGAGTCTCCTGGTCTTTTCTCTCTCAAGGTGTCAAAATGTCAAAATCAAAAAGGCCTCTGAGGGCCGCAGGAAACAGGCTGTGGGTTGCAATGCTGTGCTGTGGCTGCCCCTCTGCCCTGGTAGGAAAGCTATCAAGGGGATGCCCTGCTTTGAAAGAGGAGTTGGTCTTATTAGGTATGAAATGTATGCTTTGCGCCACTCCCAGTGGCTCTGCGTAGTTCACAAATTATATAAGACATTAACCAGTAAAATTAACCCCGAACAATAAGAACGATGAAGTTCCATCACCTCCTTGTTTCCCCAGCTTTAAATCACAGTGTTTCTATTTAATGAATGTCTAGAGCAGCGGTTCCCAAACTTGGCAACTTTAAGACTTGTGGACTTCAACTTGAAGTCTTAAAGTTGCCAAAGTTTGGGAACCTCTGGTCTAGAGTGAAACTGTTGTTGCCATAATTGTGGATAGGGTTTTCCCGAAGTTGCCCTCCGTGTTCCTACCAGTTAGTGTTTTAAATTGTTTGGATATTTGTGTTTTGGCCTAGTTAAGTTGGAATGTCCTTTGCATGCATTCCACATTCCTGTAAGGTACAGTAGAAAGATAACGTTCAAATTCTTTTAAAATAATCCTGTCATGTGGCATCTCATCTTTATACTTTTTGGTGACTGATGCAGCACCCTGCAGTATAAATATAAGCATCCTTGCAGACAATGTAGGACCACGTTTTAAAGTAGCTTCTCTGCTTTTTGGAAGATTATTTCTTTATTTGGGATGGGCACGATGGAAATGGAAACACATGATGCTGAGCTGTATCGCTCATTTTATAGAGATGGTTTGGCTGATTTGTTTATGCGCTAGAGAGGAGAACTCTAGAGGGTGAAACTACTATCTGTATTGTCTGTTAATCAGTGTCCCAGTATTACCTGTACTATAGGTAGTCCTCACTTAACAGTTCATTTATTGACCCCTTCAAAGTTACCATAGCACTGAAAAAAGTGACTTATTGTTTTTTAACACGGCCATTGCAGCATCTCCATGGTCACCTGATCAAAATTTGGATGCTTAGCGACTGCTTCATATTCATGATGGTTGGGGTATTCTGGAGTCATGTGGGGAAGCCAGATTCATTTAACAAACATGTCCGTAATTTAACAACTGCAATGATTCACTTAGCAACTGTGGCAAGAAGGCAAAATTCACGTAATCAATTTTCTCTTAGCAACCTAAATTTTGGCTCAGTTATGGTCATAAGTTGAGCACTACCTGTATTTCTTAAACGTTGCGGCTCTCTGCATGCCACTTGCCACTTATGCAGTTGAGAAGTATTCTTTCCAGAATTGTGTTATGTAATATATTTGCATTTGTGCTCGTTGTAATCTGTTTGTTGAACATAATAGGAATTCATTTCATCCAAGTGGCTTACAATGTATTAATGATTTATTAAAAGATGTGTATAGTGCTTTCCATAAAGCAAATTCTTAAACAGTGAACAGGAAATAATAGGAACAGGAGAAATGCATCATACAATTTATAATAATACTGATCAGGACTTAATTTACCAGTTGATATGTTTATGATTGTAAGCTATTTAGACATCACTTTTCACTTCAACGCTGTGATTTAGGAAGCAAACAAGAGAAAAACCATGTTTTTGTAGGGTGAATAAGCAGTCTTCTCTGATTTTTATTACCAACCTTAGAAAAGGAATTCTTGGGAAAGGAATTCTGTTGTCGGCCAGTAGTTTTTTCCAAGGTAAAGCACTTAAACATACTTATTGCATTATCGGAGTGATTTCTTTGCCAGATGGTCTGATGGAAAAACAAGTATATGCAGCTGCTTGTACACTCTCTCTCCCCCCCCCTCTCCCCCTCTCTCTCCCTCCCTCTCCCTCTCTCCCTCTCTCTCTCTCTCTCTCTCTCTCTCTCTCTCTCTCTCTCTCTCTCTCTCTCTCTCTCTCTCTCATGAGAGTTCTTGGTTTTGGTCAATCTTTAAGGAATGGGAGAGTCTATAACTTAGGGAGAGCCTTCCAGAATGATAGACATGGCATTTGTCATGAGCCCAATTTGCAGTTCTGTGAAAATATTGGAAAGGCCAAATTCTCTCATATGTTAAAATCTTCTCATTAAAGAAGCATCTTCCTTGCAAGTGATTTGTTCGTAATGGTCCTCTTTACACAACTTAAAGGGAAATGCTACTTTTAGCTATTACCCACCGTTTGAGAGTAAAACTATAGAATGGAATGTGGCTTACATTGGAGGAAATATGCATAGGAACACGTAGTTCAATTAATAGGCTTTTACATGAAGAAGACATGTATATTTCAAATAAAAATAGCCAGTAACCAAGCTTCAAAGCCTCCATTCCCTTTCAGAGCACATGGCGTTTGTTATTACTCATTGAATCCCTGGCTGCATTGAGTTACGAAAAGAGTAACCACCACAAATGTGCACAAAATGCCTTTTATGGTAGCATTTAATCTCCAGCATATTGTAAGATAATAAATTAGATGCTTGCCACGCTGATTTTTGTACTTTTTCTAGCTGACCTTCTATCCCTGGAATGTGGTAAGTCTGTCAAAAGTGGGTCAGTTTTAGGCTCCCAAGGTCTACCTTGCTTTTGAGTAGACTCCTGAATGCCAGCTCCTGGAGCCAAAATGGGCTGCTTCTTCTTTTTTTTTAATAGTTCTGAGCCCAAGCGTTCGTTTTGTGCACTATGGCTGAGCTGAGCTGAGCCCCACGCGAACAAACTCACTTCCCACTTATTCAGCTTCCATCTTCAGTACAGTAATATGCTCTACTCTGTGCTGATTTACAAATCCTTGCAAATCTCCTTCAGATCTGCACAATCTCTCTCTTGTTAATCTCTGCGGTTTGCCATGTAAACATACACAATAACTAGCTACTTTGGCAGTGTGGTTTGCTTTTTGCCACACTTGTGCATGTGTGTATATATATATATATATACACACATGACTATCTACCAAAATTGTTCAGCAACCAATTTGGTGGATGTACTTTATATAGGGGAAGAATCAAAGCAGTGGTGAGTTCTCCTTCAGGCATCATACTGTGGTTGCATTGGAATTAGGGTGAGCCGACTTCAGCTGATATTTTGAAAAAGCTAGGAGACTTAGAGACATGTCCCCCACTCACTCACTCACACACTTTTAAAGCGCTACTTTTAAAGCAGCCCCTTCCCTACTCAACCACCAGCCCTGGATCACATGGCTGTGAAAATCA
The DNA here is from genome assembly GCA_039707465.1 of Rhabdophis nuchalis. Taxonomy (NCBI): domain Eukaryota; kingdom Metazoa; phylum Chordata; class Lepidosauria; order Squamata; family Natricidae; genus Rhabdophis; species Rhabdophis nuchalis. The sequence goes on along the minus strand of CM077659.1, from coordinate 2,983,768 downwards.
TCTGAAAGGCTGTATTTAAAAACCTTTAAAAACGATCTTTCAGATGTTTTTCACAGCCATGTGATCTATTAAAAGTCTTTAAATGTCTTTAAAAGGCATTAAAAGTCTTTAAATTAAAGACTTTTAAAAACGTAATGACTTTTAAAGACTTTTAATGGATCACAAGGCTGTGAAAAACATCTGAAAGACTGTTTTTAATGACTTTTAAAGACTTTAAAACCACTTCTTTGCAAGCTGGCAACTGCTTTTCATCCCACCACTCCAAGGGCCGTATGCTTTGCATTGGCGGGCCTTATCCAACCCGCGGGCCATAGATTGAGGGTGCCTGTTATAGAAAGTTAGTTTTGTAAATGGCATTTGCTGTGCCACCTGGCATTAGCTCTCTGGAGTGCTACATAGACCGTACTCTTTTGTCTTTGAAGATGCTGGGGCAATGACCTTCGGTATCTCAACTGTGCTCTCTATACAGAAGTATAGCATTTGTTTCGTTTTTCAAGCATCATCTTATTTATGTAGTAGCCCTAATCTGGCAAATTTGGAACCTGCACAGGCCCATCCAACATTTGGGACTGAGAAGCAAAATCTGGGTGTTCCAGTATGAGCTGTCATCAGATATTCCCTTGGCATTCAGCTCCTTAGATTAATATAGCAGTATTTCGATTCAGATAGCATGCATTCAGGATCGATTTAGCATCCATAAAACTTAGCATTACTGGGCTGGTCAGTTTGAATATTTCTTCGAGTACAGTAATAATGAGAAGAGTGGGAAATCTCCCCCTCCCGTCTTAAACTATTTCTACTTATACTTTGGGCTGGGATGGTGATGTTGAAATGCATAATGTTTTACGAGAAAGCTTCAGGCCTGAATAAAGCAAATCAGGGATTAATATTGTATTATGAGAATCCTCCTATGAATTTATTTTAATTTCACAGGGAGAATTATTTTAATAACATGGTTCTGCAAACAGAAGGCTGATTATCTGTTTAGCGATTTGAGGAATTCTTTACAGTACTTTAGAAGTTCTTATGTAAATATTAATCCGAAGACATATTCCGCATAATGTAGCCAGCAACTCTGACAGAAGTTAACACTGGCAAAAATAATCGAGTTCCCCTCCAGCGAAAGGACCTTGGCATTCCTTTGACACATCACGCTGTGTATAATAAATATTATGTACTTGTTTTTTGCTGAGTAAGTTAGGTGAACTCAAGGCAGCTGTTTAGGTTATTTACTAAATAAATAAAGCTTGATTTAGCCTAGGGGTCCCAAACCTGGCAACTTGAAGACTTGTGGACTTCAACTCCCAGAATTCTCCAGCCAGCTATGCTGGGAGTTGAATTCTGGGAGTTGAAGTCCACAAGTCTTCAAGTTGCCAAGTTTGGGAACCCCTGATTTAGCCCAATTCAGGCAATCCTCAACCTATGGCCAAAATTGGAACCAGAATAGAATTCTTTATTGGTCCAGGGTGATTGGACACACGAGGAATTTGCCTTTGGTGCAGATGCTCTCAGTGTACATAAGGAGAATAAAAATACATTCATCAAGAATCAAAAGATGCAACACTTAGTGTGATAGTCAAAGATAGACAAGTCAAGTCACTTAGTGATAGTCAAGGTTACTAATAGGCTATCAAATCGTACTAGGAAACAATTGAAAGATACAAGCAACATGGTTATAGTCATAAGTGGGGAGAGATAGATACTAGGAAGGAAGAGAAGAAGAATAGTAATACATTCTTAGTAAATTATTGACAGCACTGTCGGAATTAGTTGTTAAGCAGAGGGATGGCACTCGGGGAAAAACTGTCCTTGTGTCTAGTTGTCTTGGTGAGCAGTGCCCTGTAGCGTCGTTTTGAGCAGGGGTCTCCAACCTTTGCAACTTTAAGTCTGAAGGATTCTGGGAGCTGAAGTCCTTCAGACTTAAAGTTGCAAAGGTTGGAGACCCCTGGTTTTGAGGGTAGGAGTTGAAACAATTTACGTCCAGGATGCGAGGGGTCTGTAGATATTTTCACAGCCCTCGTTTTGACTCGTGGAGTACACATAAGAACATAAGAACATAAGAATAGCCTTGCTGGAACAGGCACAGCCCATCCAGTCCAGCATTCTGTCTCCCACAGTGGCTCCCCATTTGCTTCAGGGTCTTCCCAAGCAGATGTCTTCACCTGCTTATGATTCCCTGCAAATGGCATTCAGAGATGTCCTGCCTATCTCTCCATCCCGGAGGGTGTCCTTAGGCATCCATCATGATAGCCATGGATACCCTTGTTCTCCATGAACTCCTCTCATCCTTTCTTAAAGGTGTGGAGGCTGACAGCTGTCACCACTTCTTCTGGCAGGGAGTTCCATAGACCAGGGATCCTCTGGGTGAAAAAGTCCTTCCTCTTATTTGTTTGAGGTCTAGCTTCCAAAAGTTTCATGGAGGGCCCCCTAGTTCTAGTGTTGTGCAATAGGGAAAACAGTTTTTCCTTTTCTACTTTGTCCACACCGTGCATGATTTGATAGATAGAACGACCTACCCTCTGAACTCCGCACCATCTCCGACCTCCGCCTCTTCCGCAAGTGTCTGAAGACACACCTATTCCATCTAGCCGGCCTAGCGTAACCCCCATTACTGACTCCTAGATAGTTTTAAATTTGGGTTTTTTAAATTCGGTTTTTAGCACAGGGTCTATTAGAATAAGTTTTTTAAATTTTTATATGTTTTATATGTCTTTTAACATCCCTGTGCGCCGCCCTGGGTCCGTTTGGAGAAGGGCGGGGTATAAATTTAATAAAATAAATAAAAATAAAAATCAGGTCACCTCTCAGGCGCCGTCGTTCTAGAGTGAAGAGGCCCAGCCGTTGCAGCCTCAGATGGTAAGGAAGGGGTTCCAGGTCCTCAATGGAAGGCAGGTTGGTAGCCATGGCTTTTTCTGCAGTTCTAATTATCCTCTGAAGTCTTTGTCTGTCTGGTTGGGTTGCAGAGCCAAACCAGACAGTGATGGAGACGCAGATGACAGACTCCATCATTCCTCGGTAGAACAGAATCGGCAGCTCCTGGGGCAGTTTGAGCTTTATTCTGTTCCCTCCACATAGCCTTGTTGTAGTACAACAGCGGGCGTCTCAACCCTGGAAACTTCAAGATGCCTTACAGCTTGTTTTTACTCATTCCCCATCATTTAGCATCTCATTAGTCAGCATCCTCTGGCAGCTATCTTGGTACAATTTGGAAGGACCACTGCCGCCTGGGAAGACTTTTAAAAGTTCTGGCAAAAAACGAGTGGAATCCTACTTCCTGCCATTCTTCCTCCTTTCAGTAAACTGGCTTTCCTCCTACCAGAAAAGCTGAATAGTTAAAAAAAAAAAATCTCCCGTTTTAGAAAAGCCTTAAAGAAGTTCTTCTAATGTGTGAGCATTTAAAAGAACCTGGGATTGTAACACCATCATGCAGTGTTATATTTACAAGCCAAATGTGTTGTTGTCAAAACTAACCCACGTTAAGGCAAAACGATCTCGCTCGGTGTTTTATCAACTGTAACTTCTCCGGAGGTTTTTCACTTTCGCTGCCAATGTATAAAAAATAAAGAGAGTTTTGATTTCTGCAGCCACCTCTTTGAAATGTATTAGTTATTTGTGAGGAGGGGGATTGTCATTGTTTTCCCCCCAACATTGAGTGGGCTTGTCTGTTGGGTCATTGACATGGCAGGTGTTTATTATTTATTCATATGGTGATAGAATTCAAAATATGGTGATTAAAAGAAAATAATGCAAGCAGAAAGAATCGAGCTCCTTTAAGCAAAAAGCTGATACAGGTAGTCCTCAACATACGACCGCAGTTGAGCCCAAAATCTACGTTGCTAAGTGAGTTTTGCCCTAGTTTGTAACTTTGCAAAGTTGTTAAGTGAATCCCTGCAGTTCTCGAATGAGTAACCCGGTTGTTAAGTGAATCTGGCTTCTCCATTGACTTTGCTTGTCAGAAGGTCGCAAAAGGGCTTCACGTGACGCCAGGACACTGCAACAGTCATAAATGTGAGTCAGAGTCGGTCATAAGTGTGAAAATGCTCATCAGTAACTTTTCAGTGCCGTTGTAGTCACTGAATGAATGGTAAGTCAAGGACTACTGCAAGGCTATTCAGGAGAAAGGTGCAGATAGTGAGCTGACTTGATGGTGTATTTTAAACATGTTTGGGTGGAGGCCAATGCGCAGTCGCATCTCAGAACATTGTTCTGAAGAAAAAAGCAGGAAACGGAACCCATGTCATAAGGGTCTTGGACTGGAACTTTCTGGCATTCTCCGAGATGAGCTCATTGCTAACCTTCTAAATGCAAATAATCCTCCTGTAATTATTTAGGATGGTAATGATATACGCAGGCAATAAAAGCACGCATAATATTTCCAACTATTCCAGTGTGCATTCCGCTTAAGAAATTCTGGACAAATGGAGAATTAAAAATTAAGACAATCCCTTCGACTTCTGAAAATGTGTGGATGGCCATAAATACAAGAAGAGCCTTTAGCAAGCTCTGCTTTTTATTTGGGGATGTTATATTGTTATAATATTATACTCGTTGGTTTAATGCTATGACATGTAAGGTTTGTTTATTCATAGAATTTATGTAATGGTAGTGACTGGAAATTAATTTGCAAAGGGCTAGCGTCTGTCCGTTAGTCTTTGCAACCGTTGAGGAAAGAGACTGCTATTCTTTCCAAGAAAGAGAATTGGGAGATGAAACCTGTCCAAGGTGAGATTTGCAATGTTTTGTGCACAAAGCTATGCTTGGAAACAAAAAGAATAGGTGGTTCAAAATGTATCTTAATTATTTCAGGTAACTTTGTCGGTGAAGTCTGGTTTTGTTTTCAAAAACGCCTTTTATACTTCAAATGTTCTTTCTGGGCAAAAGTACATTTTGAAATACTAAGAGCGCTTACCTTTGAGGCAAAGGGATTTAAATTTCATTTATTTAATTTGCCACTGAGCATTTTAAAGTTCTGCATTAGGTTTCCTTTTGCTCAGAGCTTATGTAACAGTTCTCGTAACCCCTTGTTAAGTTTCCGAAATTCTTTTTCTAAGAGCTTATTCCAGAGAAGCAATTACTGAGTGAACTATGAGGATATGTTTGTGAAGGTTTCAAAGCATACAGAAAGTAACTGAGTGCATGGACATCTTTCAGCTTGTTCCCAGGGCCGAAATGCACTGCTTTGAGTCTGAAGAGCATTGTGGGTATTGATATGCAAATAAAGAATAAATCTAAAGCATTATTAAAAAAGAGACAGTGTGGCAGAAATACAAACTGCAAATTCTTAAACATGGTTTTAGTGTGTATGTTATAGTATATTTTATATTTTTAGCAATATCGATTAATTTAGCATAAACATGCTGTGAATTCCATTTTATGAGTTATGGATGCTCATTGGACGTCTGGCTGCAGTCTGGAAAGGAACTGTCCTGAAAATGACTGTGGTGATATTTGTTGTTAGAACGGTATAAAAACTTGTGAAATGTGTTCCTTTTTTTCAAAAATTGTAAGCTCTGTTTTAGTTCTTACTTTTCAACTTTCAGAATGGGTGCTAAATATGGGAATTCTCTTTAACACTTCAGCCTCAGTTGCCTGCTTCACTATCTCACTTCCCCAAATACTCAAAACATTTATTCCTGTGGTTTCTTGTGTTTCACCTTAACAATTTTGCAACTACGCATTATATTTTTTTAGGGACTTGATTACATAAGGAATAACTAGAACATTGTCTTTCCAGTCTTCCAAGTTTGTTTAAATACAGTGTCTCCATATAAACACCAGACTCAGCCATGGATTATTGAATTGTTGAATAAACCACAATTGGCTTGATTCATGCATCATGCTAAACCATCCAGTATGGATTGCAAACCACATAATTGAGTGTATAATTATGTTAAGCCTCTACCAAACTACATAATAACCATCAAGTGGTGTCTTCCCCAGCATTATCTCACATTGATAAACTGCATAGTAGCTTTGAGTGATGGGTGGACCTGTTAAGTATGTGCATAAATATTTTCGTGGGAGGGCTTATTTTAGCACATGTGCTCCAAAGCCGGATTGGGCTTACTATCCGGGGATGCCTTATTTTCAGGTAGGTAGGTAGGTAGGTAGGTAGGTAGGTAGGTAGGTAGGTAGGAAGGAAGGAAGGAAGGAAGGAAGGAAGGAAGGAAGGAAGGAAGGAAAAATGGCAGGTCTGCTAGTCTTCCTGAATGTATGCAGGCAGTCCTCAACTTACGACCACAATTGAGCCCCAACTTTTTGTTGCTAAATGAAACCTTTGAACCTCAGCAACTCATTTGGAACTTTTAAGTCTCCGGTTTATCCAAGAGAACAAGACTGAAAATCCTAAACAATCATTTCCTCAAGAGTTTTGGTGAAACGTTGAAAATAAACGCAAACTAAATTGTACGAAATAACCTTTTGAAAGTTCTTAATTTGGGTGACTCAGATGCGAGAAGCCCTGTTTATGAATGGAGAGAACAGATTTTTTAATCTTGCCAGAACGTGGAGTATGACGGATCAAGGGATGGTGGGAGGCAGAGAACCACTTGAGCTCACATTGACTTTGGTGAGTCACGGACCCAAAGATTTATCAGTTTTCCTGTTTCACCCAAATTCTACGTTGCTAAGAGTGCTTTGCTCTCTTCCCCCACCACCCCGAATCTCTTTGTGAATGGCTCCCCTTGGGCATGATGTATAATCCAACATAAAAGAGGGCACAAGTATGAAAAAGCATTCTTTTCCCCCCCACAGGCCTTGATTTATACAATCCTCATTTGTACAGATTCAGATCTCACCTGCTTCTCAGGTGTTCTAAGCCCATGTCGGTCTGCCTTGCCATTTCGGCTACCACCACAACTTTGTGTGATGCTTCCATAAGACAGCGTTTTTCAACCACTGTGCCGTGGCACACTAGTGTGCCGTGAGATATTGTCTGGTGTGCCGTGGGAAAAATTCCAATTTCATCCGTAACATGCGGCTTCGGCTCACAAATAGACCAATCATTAGATTCTTTATTATTTCATAATAAAGTAATTATAAAATAATTTCTTTGTGTTTATTTGATTCCTATTCAAGAGAATTACTTTATATATAGTCAATATAGGCACAGAGTTAAATTTTTTTAACATTTTCTAATGGTGGTGGTGTGCCTCGTGATTTTTTTCATGAAAAAAGTGTGCCTTTGCACAAAAAAGATTGAAAAACACTGCCATAAGAGACCGGAATCTGAATATCCTAAAACCTGAACTGCCTCTCTCCACTGCTTCTCAGTGTTACATGGCTTATGGTGGTTGAGGACTACAAGGGGGCTCATTTTGGAGGATTGATGTATGTGTTTAAAGTGAAAGCTTCAAGTGTTTATGTGTTTGCCTGTACTCCATGAAACGCTTGCAAAACAACATAAACCATATGTTGTGTCTTAACTTAAACATCATCATATTTTCAAGGTTAAGAATTTCTGGGTAGAAATTCTTAAAAATATTACCTATGTTCCCAGTTGTTGTTAGTTGTGATGTTGTGTCCGATCCATCGCGACCCCATGGACAACATTCCTCCAGGTCTTCCTGTCCTCTACCATCCTCTGGAGTCCATTGAAGCTCACGCCGGCTGCTTTGGTGACTCCATCCAGCCACCTCCTTCTCTGCCGTCCCCTTCTTCTTCTTTTGCCCTCCATCATTCCCAGCATGAGGCTCTTCTCCAGGGAATCCTTCCTTCTCCTGAGGTGGCCAAAGTCTTTGAGTTTCCTCTTCAGGATCTGGCCTTCTAAAGAGCAGTCAGGGTTGATCTCCTCTAGGACTGACCGGTTGGATCGCCTTACAGTACAAGGGACTCAATGCAGGAGACTTCTCCAGCACCAGAGTTCAAAGGTCTCCATTCTTTGGTGCTCAGCCTTCCTTATGGTCCAACCTTCACAGCCATCCATTGCAACTGGGGAAACCAGAGCCTTGACTAGATGCACTTTTGTTGGCTTTTTAGGATGCTGTCTAGATTTGACATCGCTTTCCTCACCAGGAGCAAGCCTCTCTTCATTTCTTGTCTGCAGTCCCCATCTGCGGTGACCTTGGAGCTCAGGAAAATAAAACCTGCCCCTACCTCCATACCTCCATATTCCCAGTGATGGTGTCTAAACCCTTGACATTGTGAGCTTCTGTTTGAATCTCTTAAACGAAGAACTTGACATTATGGTGACCAGATCCGGAAAGACAATAGATTTCCTCCTAGGGGACATTAGATAGGGAGCAAATCCCTGGGAAGGACTGTTTCAGCAGACAAAAACCTCAGGGAAGAGTAATAGCCGAAAGAGCGTCTCCTTCATGGAAAAACAAATACCGTGGCTGGAATGTTGAGGTTGACTTTGTGGTGTCATTGGCTGATTTTTTCTCATGGAGATGCCTGTTTTTGTTTTTAACTTCACGCAGAGGAGCTAGACATGTGGGTGATAAGCAAGGGAGTTCCCATGGCTGGGAAGAATAAAACCAAGCTGGAAGGAAAAAATGAGTGGAAGGGCGGCGAGATTTGACATTCCTTCCCTCGCCTGCGTCTCAGATTTGCGTGTCGAAAGTAATCCTAAGATTGGAGATCCGCAGTGAATATATTCCAGACACGATGTTTTATGCCCCAAATATGGGAGGGAGCAGAACTGCTTCTCTTTTCTGTCTTTCAACTAACCCTAGGAGACCATCCAGGCAGAAAGCTATTTTTTCGTTGCCTTTGTTATATTTGTGTTACGTTTGTGCTGATAAATAAAGGGAGACTAGTATAGATCT
>CM077659.1:2935000-2970000 GCA_039707465.1 Rhabdophis nuchalis | reverse complement strand
CTCGGAGGCCCTTTTAAAAAAAGCCACCTAGCCCTCCGTTTGGGAGCACAGCTGCACGGCCCATAAAGTCAGGAATGGGTTTGAAGCCACCGAGCAACCTCTGACCCTGCACATCCTATGCACGATTTTTTTTTCTTTTAAAAAAAAAATCCTTTTTTCCCAGTTTGTTCCAGTGGGAACCAGCTCTTCCCCTCCCCACCCTTATCCTGCCTGTTGGAAGCGTTGAGTAGCTTCTCCACATTCAGAAACGTTTGACCTCGATGCGGAGCGTCCAGCCATATGGATTAAATAAAACAAACCTTTAAAGCAAGAAAGGAGTTTGCATTCTTCTAACTTCCTGTGTTTATATGGGCCCTTTTGCCCCGTGGTAACCCCTGGTGTCCAGCTGCTTCCCACGCCGAATTGACCCTTAAATTGTTGCTCATGAAGTCTGAAGGCCAGTGGGGAAAAGGAAGAACAGCCTGTGGAATGTAACCTATAGGATCGTAGAATATAATATATAGAATAGGGCAGAAAAGGCGACATGCCCATTAGCTCCTTCTAAGGCTGTATGAATTCTGGGTGAGGGACTTATGCTTTTTTTATTGAGGTTAGAAAGCCTAACTATGCCCTGAGGTAATTCATATCTTCTTCAAGCAGAATGTCTGTTAGATCAGGGGTCTCCAACCTTTGCAACTTTAAGTCTGAAGGACTTCAGCTCCCAGAGTTCTCCAGCCAGCTAAGCTGGCTGGAGAAGTCTGGGAGCTGAAGTCCTTCAGACTTAAAGTTGCAAAGGTTGGAGACCCCTGTGTTAGATAACCAGTCCCCCAATGTTTCTGGCAGCAGGGACTGGTTTTGTAAGTCGAGAAAAGAATAAGAAATAGAAATAGAGCAAAGCAGAGCTGGAAGGGACCTTGGAGGTCTTCTACTCCAGCCCCCTGCTCAGGAAACCCTATACCAGAGGTTCCCAAACTTGGTAACTTTAAGACTTGTGGACATGAAGTTGAAGTCTTCAAGTTGAAGTCCACAAGTCTTAAAGTTACCAAGTTTGGGAACCTCTGCCCTATACCATTTCAGATAAATGATCGTCTAGCCTCTTCTTCAAAAACCCCAGTGATGGAGAGTGTCCACAACTTCTGGTGGTGAGCTGTTCCACCGATGAATTGTCGTTACTGTTGGGAAGTTTCCCCTTAATTCCAGTTTGCTTCTCTCCTTGCTTAGTTTCCACCCATTGCTTCTTATCCTCAGGTGCTTTGGAAAATAAGTTGACCCCCCTGCTCCTCTTTGTGGCAGCCCCTCAAATACTGGAAGACTGCCATCATGTGACCCCCTAATTCTTCTTTTGTTTAGACTAGCCAGACCCCAAAACCTAAAGCCATACGGTTTAGTCTCCAGGCCTTGGATCATCTTAGTTGCTCTTCTCTGAACTTTTTCTAAAGTCTCAGCATTGTTTTTTCTAGTCCAGTGACCAAAATTGGTTGCGGCATTCCAGGTGTGGTCTCACGAGGTTATTTTAAAAAAATAAAAAATAAAGCGGTACTAACACTTCACGTTGATCTTGCTTCTATGCCTCTGTAACGACGTACCTGTAATTGATCCGAAGGGCTCCAGACGATGACTCTCGTCAATAGAAAATGGATAAATCTTGAGTGTAAGGTAACAGCCTGGCTTAAAACCAGCGGGGGAAATGTAAACAGCATGAACTGGAAGGTTTGACTTGAAAAGCTGAAGCTGCTGGTCTATTTTGACAACTGCACTCTCAATACACTCTGCTATCCTGCTCAAGAGCAAACCTAGCATTGTATTCAGCAAAGGGAGAAAAAAGAGAGAGAGGGAGCCCTTTGCCAGATTTCTTTCAAAGCAGCATTCATAAAATCAGGAAAACAAAACAAGGAAACAGAAACAAAAGCATAAGGACCTAATTATGCCTTTTCCACCCCCATCCTCCTCCGGACTCTCAGGAGGTAAAGCTAGCCTGAAACCAGCTTAGAAGCCTTGAGGTTGCTTCTCTTGGAGATGGGGGGGCGGGGTGGGGGGCACAAATCACTCTCTTGCATCCCAGGCAGATGTCGGTGTCGGTTTTTGTCGAGTAAAAAAGTTTTTTTTAAAAAAAATTTCCCTTCCACATTCATTCACAAATATACCTTCTCATTTATTTATTTTTTATTTATTTTTTTAAATATACGTTTGCATCCTCTTTGCAACGCTTCTGCATCTTGGAAAGATCCATCCTGTTTCTTTCATCTATACCTAAATACACTTATACGTCTATATCAGGGCTGGGTTGAAGGCGGTACTCTTCGGTAAGGGGGTACCGGAGCCTGCCCGGAGCACCAGGTACTCCGTTTGCGGTACCTGGTGCTCTGGAGCGCCCACCCACCTGCCCGCGCTCCTTACCTGTCTTTAAAGTCTTCGGCAGTTCCGCACACGGCATGTGCGATGCTCTGCTGAGCTGCTGGAGGCTCACGGAGGCATCGCTGGATGGTAAGCCGCATGCACCCACTGTGCACATCCATGTGGATGACGCCAGGCTTCCCTTAGCCCCAGAAATCTTGGGATCAGTTGTATGTCGAGGACTCCGTGTATTGGACGCTCCCCCTCCCTCTAAAACGGTTCTCCAAACTTTGGCAACTTTTAAGACCTGTGGACTTCAACTCCCAGAATTCCTCAGCCGGCAAAGCTACGACTGGAGCCCTGAGCTTCCACATTCCCAGAAGTAAAATGACATTGGAATTAGGAGTGAAGACTTAAAAACCAGGATCTCATCCTGCCTGGATGGTGGAGAATCTCCAGAGACCACTAATATTGCCTCTCATCTCTCCTTTGGTAACAGGAATGGAGAATCCGATGAGCAGCTCATCTCCCCCGTCACGTATTCAAGAGGACGATGGCTCCAAGGAGAACACCGATGTGTCAGCTGGGTGAGTGACTTATTATCTCACTTTAGACCAGAGGTTCCCAAACTTGGCAACTTTAAGACTCTGCTGGCTGGAGAATTCTGGGAGTTGAAGTCCACAAGTCTTAAAGTTGCCAAGTTTGGGAACCTCTGCTTTAGACTGATGCATAGGTAGCCCTTTTCTCTCTCTCTCTCTCTCCCTCTCATCTCTTTTCCCAACTTGATTTGCACATCACAAAGGAAAGAAGAACTGCCTTCCACATCTTACCGCCTTTACATTTTTCATGTGCAGTAAAGCAAGCATTTCAATTGTAGTGGAATTTGAAAAGAGCAACCAAGATGATTAGGAGACTGGAAGCTAAAGCATATGAAGACCGGTTGCAGGAAATGGGCATGTCTGGATTAATGAAAAGAAGGACCAGGGGAGACATGATAGCAGCCTTCCAATATCTCAGGGGATGCCGCAAAGAAGAGGGAGTCAAGCTATTCTCCAAGGCACCTGATGGTAGAACAAGAAGCAATGGGTGGAAACTAATCAAGGAGAGAAGCAACTTAGAACTGAGGAGAAATTTCCCCGACAGTGAGAACAATTAACCAGTGGAACTACTTGCCTCCAGAAGTTGTGAATGCTCCAACACTGGAGGTTTTTAAGCAGATGTTGGAGAACCATTTGTCTTAAAAAGTATAGGGTTTCCTGCCTAACCAGGGGGTTGGACTAGAAGACCTCCAAGGTCCCTTCCAACTCTGTTCTTCTGAATTACAGTGGCATTAACCCAGTTTGCCTATTCTCTCCGAATGGCTCCTTTTAGCTCAGGCCTTTCCGGATTTGTAGGGAAGGAATTTTTCAAAAAAAGGACTTGCGTCCTTTTTCTTGCCTACCTTTCTCTCTCTCTCTGGCCTGATTTTTTTTTGGGGGGGTGGAGGAGGGAAGGGGAGAGAATGCCCAAGCTCCGAGCCATGGCAGCTGCAGCACATACGTTTCCCTGCGAGCTGTTTTGAGACAGACAAATGTGCTGCGCCTTGCACATTTATACACGACAGGCTCAGGACGCTGTGGAGCTACGCTGTGGCGTTTCCTATCACTCCAAGGTTGTTTTGTTTTTAGAAGAAAAATGCTTGCTTCCCTCCCCCCCACCCCCAACTCCCTCCGCAGCGCAACAGCCAGCCAGCAAGTGGTGTGACAATAAATGAAAGGGGGAGAAAAAAAACGAGAGCAGCATAGATCAAAGTTAGCATCATAAGCCGAGTTGGAAATGTTGCCTGAAGCCTACTGAATAATAAAACACAAGGGTTGCAGTTTTGTTTTTGGGTTTTTTCTGCCTTCGGTTCTCCTGTGAAGCTTTCAGAGCCTTTATAACAGGGGTCTCCAAGCTTTGCAACTTTAAGTCTGAAGGATTTCAGCTCCCAGACGTCTCCAGCCAGCTTTGCTTTGCTTTGCTCGCTGGAGAATTCTGGGAGCTGAAGTCCTTCAGACTTAAAGTTGCAAAGGTTGGAGACCCCTACTTTATAAGACAGAGAAGAGGCAGAGCTTCTGCTCTTATTACAAACAAAATGTATTCCTCCTCCCCCCCAATTACGTATCCTGTTGGGGTCGGAAATCCTCCTCATCTTATTTTTAATTCAACATATAAAAGCTCAATAACGGTGATATACTTGGCTATGTTTGATGAACGATTAGTAATTATGCTTGGAAATGGAAAGATTGATGCACAAAAACTTGTGACCAAACGAATTGCTACACAAAATTGAAACTGGACGTATGTTTTATTTGTTTTTATGCTAATAATAATAATAAGAAAAAGAAATCCTTCTTATCTTTTGCAACGAGCCAAGGGCAGCTTCGTACAACCCAGGCTCCCTTATCAGCCGTCCTTCGCCATGCCCGCCTCCGAAGATTTCTCAGTTATGACATTTTTGAGGCCGAATAGAGAGCACGGATGGATGGGGTGAATTTGCTACTGAGTGGCTTGCACATTTTTTGCAGGCAACGAGAGTGGGAGTATCTCTGATGATAATCTGCGTCTCTCTTTTCTTTTTCCCCCTCTTTCTTTCCCTCTTTTCTTTCTTTCTTTCTTTCTTTCTTTCTTTCTTTCTTTCTTTCTTTCTTTCTTTCTCTTGCTTGCCTGCCTTCCTGCCTTCCTGCCTTCCTGCCTTCCTTCCCTCCCTCTCTCCCTCCCTCCCTCCCTCCCTCCCTCCCTCCCTCCCTCCCTCTTTCTTTCTTTCCTTCCTTCCTTCTTTCCTTCTTTCTTTCTTCCTTTCTTCCTTCCTTTCTTCCAGGGTAAATCATTCTGAAGGTTCGTGCTGCGGCAGCGCCTCCCAGTCTGCCAACCATCCCGATTTTGCCGAAGACGTCTCGCAAGGCCAACTGTTGCGCAACCACGAGTCGTTTAATGCTCCTGAAAATAGCGAGCTAAGGACGGAGGAGGAGGTGAGCGGAACTGCGTCTGTCAGAGATTTCCTCCTCCTCCTCCTCCTCCAGCTGCCTGTTTCTCTCCATTCATCTTTTCCTCTTAAAGAGGGTGGGAGGAAAGGGGGGGGGGAATCGATTATTTCTATTTTAATTATAGCAATCCTGCCCCTCGCAAGGGGGTTCGGTAACGGGGGTGTCACCCACAAATGAGACTCTAGCAAGAGTGCAGAGAAGAGCAACAAAGAGGATTAAGAGACTGTAGACTAAAAGATATGAAGAACGGTTGCAGGAACTGGGTAGGTCTAGTTTAATGAAAAGAAGGACCAGGGGAGACATGATAGCAGTGTTCCGATATCTCAGGGGCTGCCACAAAGAAGAGGGAGCCAAGCTATTTTCCAAAGCACCTGAGGGCAGGACAAGAAGCAATGGGTGGAAACTCATCAAGGAGAGAAGCAACTTAGAACCAAGGAGGAATTTCCTGACAGTGAGAACAATTAATCGGTGGAACAGAAGTTGCCTCCAGAAGTTGTGAATGCCCCAACACTGCAAGTCTTGAAGGATAGCCATTTGTCTGAAATGGTGTATGGCTTCCTGCCTAGGCAGGGGGTTGGACTAGATGACCTCCAAGGTTCCTTCCAACTCTGCTATTGTATTGTATTGAACAAATAAAGTCCCCCCCCTTCTCCCCCCTCCCAGAGGTTCTGATGATTGGTCTGGAACGGAAGGGGAATGAAAGCCTTCTGCACAGCTAGTCCTCGACTTACAACGGTCCGTTAAGTGACCCTTTGACAAATAACAACAGCACTGAGAAAAGGGGCTTGGGAGCATTTCCCCCCCCCCAAAACTTAGCCCCCCCCCCAAAACGGTCACGTGATCAAAACTCAGATGCCCGGCAACTGACTCGTATTTACGACGGTTGCGTGACCCCACCCCCACCCTCTTTTGCGACCAATGGGAAAGTCCGATTCGCTTAACAACTGGATTACTCTTAACTCAATAACTGCACCGATTCCCTTCACCCCCACGGCAGAGCAAGGAAGGTCGTAAAAATGGGGCGAAACTCACCCGGCCGCTGTCTTTCCTTAGCGACGGGAACCGGGGGGGGGGGGGGGGCTCCGTTGGCGGTCGTAAGTCTAGGACTGTCTGCCGTTTGTCGAAACACAGGGGGTGATAATGTCCTTTTTGTTTTTCTTTTTAAAAACGAGCGAAAAGCGAAAAAACCCAACCGAGCGATGGCTTTTGAATTGTCTCCTCCTGCAGAGAGCCAAGAGAGGCAGCTGGTCCAAAGGGCGGAAGAGGAAGAAGCCCTTGAGGGACAGCAACGCCCCCAAGTCCCCCCTGACGGGCTACGTGCGCTTTATGAACGAGCGGCGGGAGCAGCTTCGCGCCAAGAGACCCGAAGTGCCCTTCCCAGAAATCACCCGGATGCTGGGCAACGAGTGGAGCAAACTCCCGCCGGAGGATAAACGGGTACCTGCCGCTCTTATTCCCCCTTATCCGTCTCTGGGGACGTTTCATGGCCCCTTTGAGACCGGTGGACTTCAAGTCCCAGGATTCCCCAGCCAGCTGAGGAATTCTGGAAGTTGGAAGCCCCCAGGTCTTAAAGGGGACAAGGTTGGCGAGCCCTTTTTTAAAAAAATGGGATTGAATTGCATCCTCATGTGCAGCGGCCAAGCTCAGAGAGCATCAAGGACCCCAAAGTCGTACTCCTCCTCCTCCTCCTCGTCTCCACAAACTCCATTCCCTTCTAGCCCTGATGAAGTTACCTAGTTGGGTAATGAAACGCCTACAGGAAGATAGCCAAGCTCAGAGCATCAAGGAGTCCACAGTCCTCCCCCTCCCTCTACTCCTTCTCCCCCTCCCTCTGCCCCTCCCCCTCCCTCTGCCCCTCCCCCTCCCTCTCCTCCTCCTCCTCGTCTCCACAAACTCCATTCCCTTCTAGCCCTGATGAAGTTACCTAGTTGGGTAATGAAATGCCTACAGGAAGATAGCCAAGCTCAGAGCATCAAGGAGTCCACAGTCCTCCCCCTCCCTCTACTTCTCCCCCTCCCTCTCGCCCTCCCCCTCCCTCTCCTCCTCCTCCTCGTCTCCACAAACTCCATTCCCTTCTAGCACTGATGAAGTTACCTAGTTGGGTAATGAAATGCCTACAGGAAGATAGCCAAGCTCAGAGCATCAAGGAGTCCACAGTCCTCCCCCTCCCTCTACTTCTCCCCCTCCCTCTGCCCCTCCCCCTCCCTCTCCTCCTCCTCCTCGTCTCCACAAACTCCATTCCCTTCTAGCACTGATGGCTGTTTGACGTTTCATGACCCAACTGTTACCTAGTTGGGTCATGAAACGCCTGCAGGAAAACAGCCAAGCTCAGAGCATCAAGGACTCCACAGTCCTCCCCCTCCCTCTCCTCCTCCTTTCCACAAACTCCATTCCCCTTTAACACTGATGAAGTTACCTAGTTGGGTCAAGAAACGTCTGCAAGTAAACCGTCAAGCTCAGAGAGCACCAATGACCCCAGAGTCGTCCTCCCTTCACTCTGCAAACCTATTCCCTTCAAGCACAGATGAGGTTACCTAGTTGGGCACTGAAATGTCTTCGAGAAAACCACCAAGCTCAGAGAACACCAACGACCTCACATTATTCCTCCTCCTCTTCCTCTTCCTCATCCTCTTTTTCCTCCTCTTCCTTCCCTTCTCCTCCTCCTCCTCCTCCTTCATTCTGCAAATCCCACTCCTTTCTAGAACTGATGATGTTACCTAGTTGGGCAGTGAAATGTCTTTGAGAAAACCACAAAGCTCAGAGAGCACCAAGGACCCCACAATCCTCCTCCCCCAATTCTGCAAACCCCACTCCCTTCTAGCACTGATGATGTTACCTGGTTGGGCAGTGAAACGTCTGCAAGAAAACAGCCAAGCTCAGAGAGCCCCAAGGCCCCCACAGGTTGGGACCCCAGCTACCAGTGCTCTCCTCTAGGCTAGGATGCTCCCTAAAACAGGGGTCTCCAACCTTTGCAACTTTAAGTCTGAAGGACTTCAGCTCCCAGAATTTGGTTAGGATTGTGGCCTCGGGTTTTTGAACGAAGCGCTCAACACGACTTGGAGCCAAGCCTTAAGGGCCGAAGACCCTACAAGGGCATTTTGGCCGTTCAATCTCGGGGCTTCGCACGGGGTGCAGCTCTTCACACCTTTGGAGAAGCACCTGGCAGGTCTTGTAAGAGGGAGACAACCTTCCATGGGACGCTTGAAAGCTCTGGTAGAGTTGGTGGGGTGAGTCACGCAAGGCAAGCATTTCATCTGCTAACCCAGGGGTCTCCAAGCTTTGCAACATTAAGTTGGAAGGACTTCAGCTCCCAGACTTCTCCAGCCAGCAAATTCTGGGAGCTGAAGTCCTTCAGACTTAAAGTTGCCAAGGTTGGAGACCCCTGCCCTAAAAGACCCTTTCCTCCTGGACCTGGAAATTCCTGCGTAATATAACGCAGCCCTCTAGCCTTGCAGGGGGGCAGCTGTGTTGTGAGCGACAGGTAGGAACGTGGCTTGGTGCCCAGGGGGTTGTGGGGAGCTGGCAAGGCAAGCTGATGGAACGGTGCCTCCTTACATTCATCGGTACAGCTGGCATCTCGGGCCGAACACATAGCAACCGAAGGAACAGGTTGAGCAGGATGCCGATTGAAAACGCCGGGCACAAAGGGACAATTCATCTCCCCCTTTCTAGAAGGGCTGCTCTCGATGCCGAGAAAACATCCTGCGTATAATGGGGAGCCTGGCCTCCATTCTTCTTCTCGGCCCGAAGGATGAAAGCCAAGGGAGGCTGGCGAGGAGGCGGCTGGCAGGCCGACATGCTTTATTTAGTCAACGTTGCCTGTTTTAAGCTGGCTGTGGCAGCCACCTTGGAGCGGGTTCTGGTGGCGTGGCTGGCACTGGGGTGTGTGTGTCCTGAATGGGTCTCCTCAGGGCTTGACATGCTGAATGGCTTTGCATTGTGTCTATGGGAGAGACAACGTCCGGTTGGCAATTTGGCTTCCTGAGCGCCTTGCAAACTCAGGAAATAAATCAGGCTGGCCGACAGAAGGACTAAACGGAAGCAACAGGAGAAATACAAAGCTTAAGGCAAAGGGAATGCTTCCCCTGGCACATAAGTGCTAGTCGTTCCTGACTCTAGGGGACGCTGCTCATCTCCGTTTCAAAGCCGAAGAGCCAGCGCTGTCCGAAGACGTCTCCGTGGTCATGTGGCCGGCATGACTCAACGCCAAAGAAGGCGCACAGAACGCTGCTCCCTTCCCACCAAAGATGGTTCCTATTTTTCTACTTGCATTTTTTACCTGCTTTCGAACTGCTAGGTTGGCAGAAGCTGGGACAAGTCACGGGAGCTCCCTCCGTTACGCAGCGCTAGGGATTCGAACCGCCGAACTGCTGACCTTTCTGATCAGCAAGCTCAGCGTCTTAGCCCCTGAGCCACCGCGTCCCCAAAGTATATCACACAAAGTGACAACCCCAAAAAGCCACTTGTAGAACCCGGGTTCCCTAAACAGCCAAGCTGAGCGAGCACCAAGGCCCCCTCCAGTCCCGATTTTCATGAGCGCTAGGAGGACCTCAATGCCTCCGCAGACCACGCTTTTCCCTTTACGTAGGTCGTCCTCGAGTTACGACCGCGATTGAGCCCAAGCATGCATGTCGCCGAGTAAGAAATCGGCTGAGCGCGTTTCGCCCCGTTTTACGACTTTCCTCACCTCGTTTCTTAAGCGAATCGCTTCGGTTCCCAAACGAGTAGCACGGGTGTGGAGCGAACGTGGCTTCCCCGTGGACTTTGCCGGTCGGAAGGTCACAAAAAGGGGGATCCACGGCAACTGTCCTAAGCGTGAGTCAGCAGTCCAGCCGCTGAATGTAAATCACGTGACGGTGGGGACGCTGCAACGGTCGTAAGCGTGAAAAAAATGACCCCGAGTCCCTTCCCCCCGCCCCCCGTGCCGTCGTAACTTCAAACATTCGGTAAGCGAACGGTTGTAAGCCGAGGACCACCTGCGCTGGAGGCCTGTGGCCATTTTGCCGCCTTTGGGAGGGATTGAACATCCAGGCTGCGCCGTAGCAATACATTGACGACAAAACGCAGGGGATCGTAAGGGGTTTTCCGTGCGGCGCAGCTGCCTCCGCGACAAAGTTGCCTCCGTCCCTCAAGGCCATTCTCGCCTTGTCGTTTCTCTCCGGCTGTCATCGCTCGCATTCGCCTCCCTCCCTCGCCGGTTTCTAAACCAGGAGGGCTCAGAGAGCAACAGGAAGCCAAGTGAAGGAGGAAGGATTGGTGGGGGGAAGAGGGGCTTTTAATTCAAAAAGGGCCCCCATCCTCTCTCAGGTCCCTTTTTGAAGTTCCTCGTCGCCCATTTAACGGCTCCCTTTGAAGGGTTTTGCAGCCGGGCTCCATTCATTAAGGGGAAAATGACAGGCAGCTCCAGGCAGACTTTGATATGATGATGCCTTTGGAAGCGGATTCGGGAAGCTAAACTTTCGTGAGTGATCCCTCCCATCGACAGATGTGCAATTAAATCTGCAATAAGCATCTTCAGCTCTCCATTTATACCAACACCATTGTCTATCTGTCTATCCACCCATCCATCCATCCATCATAGCCCTCTTCCTCTCTCTCCCTCCCCATCCATAATAATAATAATAATAATAATAATAATAATAATAATAATAATAATAATAATAATAATAATAATAATAATAATAATAATAATAATAATAATAAATTTAATTTGTAGACCGCTCCTTCTCCCCGAAGGGACTTGGAGCGGTGCACAGGGAAATTAAAAACATGCAAACATAAATACATCATAAATATATATAAAATCAGATTAAACAATTTATCCCTGCGCTAAAAACCCAAATCCATCCATCCCCTATCTCTCTCTCCATTCATCCAGCTATATCTTCCCCTTTCCCGCCCTATCCATCCATCATATCCCTCTCCCCCTCCCTCCCCATCCCCCCCTCCCTCCCTCCCTCTCCATCCATCCATCCCCTATCTCTCTCTCCTTCTCTCTCTCCATTCATCCATCTATATCTTCCGCTTTCCCTCCCTATCCCTCCCTCCCTCCCTCCCTCTCCATCCATCCATCCATCCCCTATCTCTCTCTCCTTCTCTCTCTTCATTCATCCATCTATATCTTCCGCTTTCCCTCCCTATCCATCCCTCCCTCCCTCCCTCTCCATCCATCCATCCATCCATCCATCCCCTATCTCTCCTTCTCTCTCTCCATTCATCCATCTATATCTTCCGCTTTCCCTCCCTATCCATCCCTCCCTCCCTCTCCATCCATCCATCCATCCATCCATCCATCCATCCATCCCCTATCTCTCTCTCCTTCTCTCTCTCCATTCATCCATCTATATCTTCCGCTTTCCCTCCCTATCCATCCATCATATCCCTCCCTCCCTCTCCATCCCTCCCTCCCTCCCTCTCTCTCTCTCTCTCCCTCTCTCTCTCTCCATTCATCCATCTATTCCCTCCCTATCCATCCATAATATCCCTCTTCCTCTCCCTCCCCCCCATCCATCCATCCCCTCTCCCTCTCTCCCTCCCTCCCTCCCCCTCTTTCCCAAGGTTTCTGTGGTTTAAGCCCATAGTAAAAGCAGAGACAGGGGCTGAATCTCAACCCTCCGGCTTCCTCACCCAACTGGGCCAAGGACAGAGGAGTGATTGTTCTGTCGTTGCAGCGCTACCTTGAGGAAGCCGACCGAGATAAGGAGCGCTACATGAAGGAGTTGGAGCAGTACCAGAAGACGGAGGCTTACAAGGTCTTTAGCAGGAAAACCCAGGACAGGCAGAAAGGCAAGCCACACCGGCCAGGTACGAGCTCTAGAAGTAACACCGCGGGCTCGTTTTACAATCGTTGTAAACACATTGTGAACTTAACTCCTCGTCTTGTCTGTTGCAGAAGGAACGCGCCCAGCTCCCCACGACCATCAGGTAAATGCCTTGTGTTTTTTTTATGATAACATCTGGAGCTGATTCTTTCCCCTTTAAGTGTTTCCCAGGTTTCCAAGAAACACACCCAGAGCAAGCAAAACTCCGAGGCAGATCGATTCCTCAAAGAACAAGTTTATTGGCTACGTCATATTGGCGCAGGCTGGTGAAAACCGACTTCAAACCTTCCCGCGGTTTTCACCTAATGAAAAGTAAACGTCCGTCACTTCGCCGAAACAACCGTGTCACACGGCCCAATCAGGATGCAATCCAGTTGCTAAGGGACATCCCTCCCCGTCTTCCGAACAGCTGCAGGAGTGTCCTTGGTTTCCAAGAGAAAGCATTTTGTTTTGACTATAATACTCCAACCCTCTCCCTTCCCCTCTCCCTGCCCCTCTTCTCCAGGGCGTCAGCGCTGAAGTCTCAAAATGGCCTCAGTCATTCAGGATTGACAGCGTTGCTGGAATTAATTGAAGGGGCATTGAGGCTTAATAAGCAAGCCTGCTGAAAAGAGAATGAAATAGAATGAAATAGCATCCCACGCACCTTTGAGGGCGAACCTATGGCACGCCTGCCCCAGGTGGAAGGGAGAGCCATTTGTTAGGGCCCACCAGGCGTTGCCCTGTCAGCTCCCCCAAGTCAATTCACGTGTCCCCCCCGTTCCCCCATTCCCCCCCCCCCCCCGAATCAGGACCAGCAAAGCAGCCATCCTCCTCATCCTCGGGGTTTGCTCGTCTTAATGACGCCCCGACAAGGAGCCCGAACAGACGCGATTCCCTTGGCAATAAAAGGGTAATGAGATCTCTGCTGAGGTTATTCCCACAAGGGGTTTAAGTGGTAGGGAGACCCCCTTCCCCCCCCTCCCCCTGCCCCAGGGAGATTCTTCCCATGTTGGCTTAATGGAAAAGGGGCTGACGGTTTCCATTCATATGCTCCCATTAAGCTTTAAAGTCGGCGCTTGATCTCTGGGATTTAATTGCCTGCAGTGGGGAGGGTGTCATAGAGGGAGCAAGGTTTCAGCCCCTCCCTCTCCCTTCTCCTCCGTTCTTAAAGGGTTGGTCCCCCTCCTCGCTTTGAATGCCGGTTTCCTTTGGGGGCTCTAATGAAAGCTGGTTTTTAAACCATGTTTGTGGCCTTAGGCAAACATTCCCCTTCTGCCCCTTCGGTCCCAGATATGCTCTTTTATCATGAATTTTATCGTGACGCTGCTGCTGACCTAGGAACGGGAGGGGCGATATGCGCTTGGGGGACGGAGCCCTTCGTCCCGTTCCTTGTGTCGATGCCGAGCGTTGTTGTATGAGCCGTTGCAAAATGAGCCCCTGCCCCAGCGTTTCTTCACTCCGTTCCAGGAATTGGGTGGTAGGAGATGTCTCGTTTAAGGAAAGGAAGGAGGAGGGGTGACGGGATAGCAGCGTCCCCATATCTTGAGGGCTCTCACATAGCCCTGGGAGACGGCATCCGGTCTTCATATTTATAGATATTGAAAATTAATTATTGGGATTCATTGCAGAGTCAAGCAGATGCCTAGGCTGGATTTAGCACCTATTCATGACCCAGGAAAGGCAGATGTTTCTTCTTCTTCTTCTTCTTCTTCTTCTTCTTCTTCTTCTTCTTCTTCTTCTTCTTCTTCTTCTTCTTCTTCTTCTTCTTCTTCTTCTTCTTCTTCTTCTTCTTCTTCTTCTTCCTCTTCCTCTTCCTCTTCCTCTTCTCCTCCTCCTCCTCCTCCTCCTCCTCCTCCTCCTCCTCCTTCTCCTCCTCTTCTCCTCCTCCTTTACATCTCCTCATCTCTTCTTCTGCTCCTCCTCCTCCTCCTCACCTCCTCCTCCTCCTCCTCCTCCTCCTCCTTCCAATACAATAGCAGAGTTGGAAGGAACCTTGGAGGTCTTCTAGTCCAATCTTCTCTTCCTCTTCTTCCTCTCCTCCTCCTCTTCCTTCTTATCTTCCTCCCTATTCTCCTCCTCCTCCTCCTCCCCATCCTCTTCTCATACTTCTCGTCCTTTTCCTCCTCCTCCTCCCCACCCCACCCTCCTATCCACAAACTCCATTCCCTTCTAGCACTGATGATATTACCTAACTGGCTAATGCAACAATTGTAAGAAAACAACCTAGCTCACAGAGCCCCAAGGACTCCCCACTCCTCCTCCTCCTCCTCCTCCTCCTCCTCCTCCTCCTCCTCCTCCTCCTCCTCCTCCTCCTCCTCCTCTTCCTGCTGAGAACTTCAAGGACTTTCCAGTTTTCTTCCTCCCCCCCCCCTTCCCTCTGTAAATCCCATTCTTTTCTAGCACTGATGATGTTACCCAGTTGGGTCATGAAACGCCTGCAAGAAAACAACCAGGTTTAGAGAGCTCCAAAGACTTTGCAGTCTTCCTCCTCCTCCCCTCCCCCCACCGCTCCCCCTCCTTATTGTTATTGTTATTTTCAAAAATGTTGCTTTGGGTCAGCCGGGTCAGCCTGGTTGACAGATTGTGGCCCTCCGACAGGAAGCATTTCACTTCCTCTCATTTTAGAAGAGTCGGCTTGTTTTTCCTTTCGCCTCTCCTTGTGACTCACTTTCTAGTTCCTTTCCCCATTGGTTAGCACAGGGGTCTCCAACCTTTGCAACTTTAAGTCTGAAGGACTTCAGCTTTGCTGGCTGGAGAAGTCTGGGAGCTGAAGTCCTTCAGACTTAAAGTTGCAAAGCTTGGAGACCCCTGGGTTAGCAGATGAAATGCTTGCCTTGCGTGACTCACCCCACCAACTCTACCAGAGCTTTCAAGCGTCCCATGGAAGGTTGTCTCCCTCTTACAAGACCTGCCAGGTGCTTCTCCAAAGGTGTGAAGAGCTGCACCCCGTGCGAAACCCCGAGATTGAACGGCCAAAATGCCCTTGTAGGGTCTTCGGCCCTTAAGGCTTGGCTCCAAGTCATGTTGAGCGCTTCGTTCAAAAACCCGAGGCCACAATCCTAACCAAACAAAAGACTTTCTCTCTCCCCCTGCTTGAGAGATCTGGCTGGCAGTCAGGGTGCTTTTAGCTGCTTCAGAATCCTCCTCCTTGCCAATCTCTTTCGCTCTTGCACAACTGTTTTGACTGCGGTTGTTAACAGCAAAGGTAACGGAGAAATTGCCAGGGCCAGCTCTGAAAGCCAAGATTCCTGACTGAAGCTCCGAGAATTGGAAACAAAAAACAGAAATATTTGGGGTTTTCTCCAGCTATTTCCCTGAACCCTGTGCACATTTTGGCTGGCAATTCAAAGTCTATATCCTTTCCCACGATTTAGTTAGGAACTCTTTCCTTTCAGCCTTGCCTTCAACGTTAGGCCACCTTCCACACATCTCTGCCTTGGGTGGTGTTGTGGCCTGCCGGCGGCCAGTTCCTTTGATTAATGCCCGAAAGGGGTTCTAATGGCCTTCAGAGTTGTTCCGTATTGTGAATTTTCAAGATGCAACTTTGTCTGATTGCAGAAGGAACCGGATACGAAGGAGAGGTCAGTGTTCGATATTCCAATATTTACCGAGGAGTTTTTAAACCACAGTAAAGGTGAGCAGAAACGAAAGCAGAACGAAATTAAAAACTCACATTCTCTTTCTCCTTTCACATTTGGTGTGTTGTTAAAGTTTTGGCTTGCGATAGAGTAGTGATGGCGAACCTTTTTTTGGCTCGCGTGCCAAAAGTGGGGGGAGCGCAGGGGGGGGGGTCGTGCATGTGCGTGCCCCACATGTGCGTGCTTTCCCCCTCTGGTTTGCTCATAGGGTCATTTTTTTGCCCTCCGGAGCCTTCAGGAGCCTTCAGCCCTTAGGAGCTTTCAGGGAAGTCTCTGGAGGGTGAAAAGCAGCCTCAAAAGAAGGCCGAAGTCATCTGGACATGCGCGCTGGAGCTGACAGGGCAACGCCTCGTGTGCCCTAACAAATGGCTCCGCGTGCCACTTGTGGTACCTGTGCCATAGGTTCGCCATCATGGCAATAGAGCAACCCTACCATATATATATAAATATATATATTTATTTGTGCCAAAATCACACGAATGTTTAAACCGGTGGGGTCCAATCTTGGCAACTTTAAGACTGGTGGACTTTAACTCCCAAAGTTCCCATGGCTGGGGAATTCTGGGAATTTAAAGTCCACAAGTCTTAAAAGTTGCCAAGGTTGGACACCAGAGGTGGGATTCAGCAGCTTCTGACCGGTTCTGGAGAACCCGTAGTG
Source organism: Rhabdophis nuchalis (assembly GCA_039707465.1). NCBI lineage: Eukaryota > Metazoa > Chordata > Lepidosauria > Squamata > Natricidae > Rhabdophis > Rhabdophis nuchalis. The sequence goes on along the minus strand of CM077659.1, from coordinate 2,953,583 downwards.
GAAATTTTGAGTAGTTCGGAGAATTGGCAAATACCTCCTTTGGCTGGCCGCGCCCCCATCTATTCTCTGCCTCCCGAGTCCCAGCTGATGGAATGGGGATTTTGCAGTATCCTTCCCCTGCCACGCCTACCAAGCCACGCCCACAGAACCGGTAGCAAAAAATCTTGAATCCCACCACTGTTCGACACCCCCAGTTTAAAACCTGTAAGATGACTTCAATTTTAAAAAGGAAGACATATTTTCCTGTTGCTTTATTATAGGAAATCTTGCAGGTAATACACAGCTGAATTAAGATAATGCATTAGCCAGCAGTCTTGCAAGAGTTGGAGCCAAAACCTCATAGTGCCTCTCTGGAAGAGCTGTGCCAATGTCTGAGCTCACACAATAGTTGTGCAGGCCTAGGAAAATACACTCTTAAATCCAGGGAACACAATTTTGTTTTTAGTTGACTGCAGGAAAGCTCCTTTATGGAATTTATTTCGCGTAAGGCCATGCAATTCCTTTGGGGACAGATTAAAATAAGGGTGTCCCGATATGCAAATCTTTAATGGGACACGGTGGCTCAGTGGCTAAGATGTTGAGCTTGTCGATCAGAAAGGTCGGCAGTTGGGTAGTTCGAATCCTGAGCACCGCGTAACAGAGGGAGCTCCCGTGACTTCTCCCAGCTTCTGCCAACCTAGCAGTTCGAAAGCATGTAAAAAATGCAAGTAGAAAAATAGGAGCCACCTTTGGTGGGAAGGGAACAGCGTTCCGTGTACCTTCGGCATTGAGTCATGCCGGCCACATAACCACGGAGACGTCTTCGGGCAGCGCTGGCTCTTCGGCTTTGAAACGGAGATGAGCGCCGCCCCCTAGAGTCAGGAACGACTAGCACATATGTGTGAAGGGAATCTTTACCTTTAACGTTTGCCATTTTGCCAGAAATGATGGGCAAGAAAATTACACTAGCATTAATCCACTGTGTGATTTCCTCGCCTCCCAGTTTCCTTAGAAACTCTTTGATCAGAGTTGATAATACGTAACTGTTTGATTAGAACTCCTCCAACACAGCTTGTTGGGGTGGGGAGGAAACCTTCATTTAATCTAATGAAAGGCTAAGGGCATGTAGGACCATCTCTGAACATTTTTCATAATAAATTCTTGATTGCTTTCTAAAATTAATTTAAAAGTAATTTTATCCTAAATAGAATTTCAAAAATGACTCATCAGACCCAAAGCCCAAGTCTTCTTCCTCTACCTTTTGAAGGCTTTAAAGAGAATTTCTTTGAAGAATTTGATATAAAGCTTGTAGATGAGGGGTGGGGAACGGTGTCCCGTTTATGGCTTGTGGACTTCAACTCCCAGAATTCCTGAGCCAGGAAGTTGAAGCCCACAAAGTCATAAAGGACCCATCGTTCCCCACCCTTGTTCTAGAGCAGGGGTCTGCAAAGTTGGCTCTTTTAAGACTGGTGGACTTCAACTCCCAGAATTCCCCAGCCGGCTGAGGAATTCTGGGAGTTGAAGCCCACCAGTCTTAAAAGAGGCAACTTTGCAGACCCCTGTTCTAGAGGGTATCGCTGCGGCTATGCAACTCAGTTAATGTTCCTGATGGTAAGAAGAATCTAAGACCAGGTTTCCCCCAATGTTGACAACTTAAAATGAGCGGACTTCAACTGGCTGGCCCTAGGAATTCTGGGAGTTGAAGTCTACCTGCCTTAAAAGTTGCCAAGGTAGGGAAACCTGGTTTAAGAAGAAAACGTTGTACTTATTTCATTTGAAACTGTTGGGACTTCTCACTCGTTCTTCAGAATACCCAAAGCAGAAATTACCTTCAGTTCGAAAGCGTGCGAGTAGATAAATAGGTACCACTTCGGTGGGAAGGCAACACAGAGGACAACGCTGGCTCCCTCGGCCAAGACACACAGATGAGCTGATGTTCCCGAAGTCAGAGAAAGACAGGATAGGGAAAATCCTTACCTTTTACATTCTTAATAACGACGTCTCTTCATTCTATAAATCCCTTTATCTTGTCTTTCTTTGAACCGATCCTATGGTTCCAGGGGCGATCAAGAGACGAGAAATGAGGGGAATGAGGACCCAAACCAGGGACAAAATCCTCCCGGTTCGGTCCGGTACGGCTGAACTGGTAGGGACGATTGTCGTTAGTTCTGCGAACTGGTAGTTAGTCCTCTTCCAAGGATTTGGGCAAATAGGTAGGGGGAAAAAATGCTTTAAAAAGTGGAAAAAAAGTTGGTCACGCCCACCCAGTTACACGACACCCCTCCCTACCATGCCCCAAAAAATAGATTTCCCCACTGGCCCAACGCTTTCCCCGCCCAGCTGAGATCGTCTGAATTTTAGATCACGTGGCTATCTCACCTTCTTCTCTGTTGTCGTCAGCGCGAGAAGCCGAGCTGCGCCAGCTTCGCAAGTCCAACATGGAGTTTGAGGAAAGGAACGCGGCGCTCCAGAAGCACGTGGAGAGCATGAGGACCGCGGTGGAGAAGCTGGAGGTGGACGTCATCCACGAGCGCAGCCGCAACACGGTGTTGCAACAACACTTGGAAACCTTACGGCAGGCTCTGGCCAGTAGCTTTGCCGGGGTCCCCTTACCAGGTGAGCAATAGCGCCTAGAGCTTATAGACCGCTTCGCAGCCCTCTGTAAGCGGTTTACAGAGCCAGCATATTTCCCCCCACCCCCCCTCAAACAATCTGGGTCTTCATTTTACTGACGGCAGACGGACGGAAGGCAGAGTCAACCTTGAGCCGCGAGACTCGAACTGCTGGCAGTGGGCAGAATTAAGAGCCTGCAATGCTGCATTCTAACCACTGCGCCACCACGGCTCTTACATCGGCCTTCAGTAGAAGCGCCTCCTTCTCCTTAGCGGGATTACGTCCGCCATCTTTCTTTTCACGCTTGGTTTCGATCGCGTTGATGTTTCAAATTTGGAGTAACCCTTGGAGAATGTTTAGATATAGTTCTCCAGGTGATGCGTCTTCTCTCCCCCCCAACCCCCCCTCCCCCCGGAATGGGGCTGCCAGATGAACTTAGATGCCATCACCCAACGCACGATGGGTGTTATAAATGTTTTAAGGGTCACCTTTGGAATAAAGTGAGCCTCTGGTAGGGTTTTTTTTCTACTTCTTCTGTGCCTACCTTCAAGCTTTAAGATGCAGGAATGAAGGCACCTCCCTGGCTTTGTCATTGGCAATCCATAACACTCTCATGGGCTCTCTCACAAGATGGTTGCTCTAAATGGGAACACCCCTTTCCTCCAGAAGGCAAATAAAGTCGCCAGCAGGAGCCCTCTCCACCGTCTCAGGGTTCCAAATAGCCTCCAAAATTAAATCAGAGTCCGAGGCAAAGGATTCCTCAGTTCCAATTGATGAAGAGAGCCATGTTGGCCCGTCTGGGGAATCCCGGATATGAAAGCTTCCCGGTTTTCCCCACCCAGTTGAAAGTTCAAGATCTTGCCCCCCACACCCACAAGTCCGTCCCATGGTCTAATCTTCCACCCATCCCGGTCAGGTGCAGAGATGCAAAGATAAAGGATGACCTTGGCTTTCTAGAAAGAATGTTGTTATGGCTACCTATCCTCGAACTCCCTCCCATTTTCCCATCATAGAAAATGCATAGCAGAATAACAGAAAGCGTGGCCGGCCAAAGATCCCAAAGCAAAGACGGCCGCAGGGCTGGCATGCCATTTAGTTTCTGAGGTTGCCTCTGGAACCAGGGCTGTCTAACCTTGGCCGCTTTGAAGACCCGTGGGCTTCAACTCCCACGGCTGGCTGGGGAATTCTGAGAGTTTAAAGTCCACAAGTCTTAAATGTGGCCAAGGCTGGACATTCCTGCTCCAGAATCTGTCGGGCTCCGAGGAAGCGCTGGGAATACGGGTCCCGCTCCGCTTTGTCTGGCTGCCCAACAGAGGCCCCCGGGAGTCCTCCCCTCCTGCTCCTCCTCTCCCCGGCAGAGAGCCCCCCCGCCCCCCAGTCCCTTGGGAAGGCAGTTGCCAAGTGGCCGGTGTCTTCTGCCTCTCTTTTCCAGGGAGCGGGGAGATCCCCACCTTAGACACCATTGATTCCTACATGAACCGTCTGCATCACCTTATCCTGGCCAGCCCTCAGGAGAACGAGGCCCTCATAGCGACCGTCCGGGAGGTGGTAAACCATCTGGAACGTTAAAGAACGTGGTGAGTTTCTAGCCCCTGGGGATGCGGAGCGGAATGGAACTCTTTGCCCCGGGCTGTACAAAAACCATGTGCAGCTGGACCGAAGAGCATTTGAGCATCAGCCACTCTCACTTGAGTTTCAGTCATGTCCCTGCCAGGTTCTGTCTTTCGAAGAATGTCCCTTCTTCAAAGCCATTGGAAGCGGAAGGATAGTTTCTTTGTTTCCCTCCCCCATCCCATTTCCTTTCTTCCTTTCCTTTCCTCTCCTCTCCTTTCTTTTCCTTTCTTCTCCTCTCCTTTCTTTTCCTCTCCTTTCTTTTCCTTTCTTCTCTCTTTTCCTCCCCTCCCCTCCAGTCTCCTTCCCTTCCCTCCCCTTTCCTTCCTTTCCTTTCCTTCCTTTTCCTTTCTTCTCCTCTCCTCTCCTTCCTTCCTTTTCCTCCCATTTCCATTCCTCTCCTTTCTTCTCCTCTCTTCTCCTTTCTTTTCCTTTCTTCTCCTCTCTTTTCCTCCCCTCCCCTCCAGTCTCCTTCCTTCCCTTTCCTCCCCTCCCCTTTCCTTTCTTCCTTTTCTTTCCTCTCCTCTCCTTTCTTTTCGTTTCTTCTCCTTTCTTTTCCTTCCCTCTCTTCTCCTCTCCTTCCCTTTCCTTCCCTCCCATTTCCTTTCTTTTCTTCTCCTCTCCTTTCCTCTCCTCTCCTTTCTTCTCCTCTCCTCTCCTCCCTTTCCCTCCCATTTCCTCTCCTCTCTCTCCTCTCCTCTCCTCTCCCTTCCCTCCCCCATCCCATTTCCTTTCTTCCTTTCCCTCCCCATTCCCACGTCCCTCTCAGTCCAGGAGGCTCAATTCCTGCCTTCTCAGTTGTGAATTGTGAGTCGGAGGGGGGGGGGGAGAAAGAGAGAGAGAGAAACACCCCCCCCCCCAACTGCCCTTTCAGTTCAGGCCCATCTGTGCTGGAGAAGCCAGAGGAGCCCAGCCTTTCGGTGCCCGACCTTCGATAATGGCTGCCAAGTGCTGTTAATTGCACGCTCGCCGGTCCTCCCTTGGCGTCGGCGGAAAAGCCCGCTTCGTCCTTCCAGCGAGCAGCCAGATGGAACAGGCGACGGTTCTGAGCCAAGGCTGCTCTCCCCACAGGGAGGCATCAGCCGCACTTCGGCTGCCCTTTGATGAAGGGAAGCAGCTTGTGGGATGCCAGCCTGGGATTTTTCCCACAGCTGATCGGCCCCCTTCGCTTGACAAAGCCTCTCTTTCCGGGGATGGTGGCAGCGGCGGCTCTTCTGCCCAGGAGCTGCCAAGGCAGAGGCGGGGGATTCGTGCCATGACAGAACATGGCAGCTCCGTTTAGACGGGCTCTGGAAGGGCAGCCCAGGCTCCAGGCCAGATGTTTCCCTTCCCGGTTCCTCCTTTGCAACCGAGGCCTCTCCAAGGTCTCAGACGCCCCGAAGGCTCCTAGTCCCCATTTCATTTCCCACGAGGAATCCTGGGAGACAGTGGTGGGTTTCAAATTTTTTTTTAGAACCTCTTCCGTAGGTGTGGCCTTCTTTGTGGGAGTGGCTTGACAGTCATGTGACTGGGTGGGCATGGCCAACTTGTAAAATGTGGTGGAACTCACTTAACAACGCTCTTGCTTAGCAACCAAAATGTTGGCTCAGGAACTCTGGCATTTGAAGCATACAAGTCCTAAAGCTGTCAAGTTCCAAGACCCTTGAACCCCTCACCCTTTAGGGACAAAAACCAACCCAGGGGTGTTCAAACTTGACAGTTTGTAGTGTTTTGATTTTTCTGTGCACCGCCCTGAGTCCCATTGGGGAGATAGGTGCGGTATAGAAATGGGATAAAATAAAATAAAATAATAAAGCTTTAAGACTTGTGGACTTCAACTCCCAGAATCCCTCCGCCAGTCATGTTGGCTCAGGAACTCTGGCATTTGAAGCACACAAGTCTTTTAAAGCTGTCAAGTTCCAAGACCCTTGCACCCCCAACCCTTTGGGGAAAAAAAACCACCCCAGTGGTGTTCAAACTTGACAGTTTTAAGACTTGTGGACTTCAATTCCCAGGATTCCTCCTCTCGCTCTTCCTCTGGATGATGGGCGGACTGGCGGGAGGAGGGAGCTGGAACCGGTTCTCAACGGCTCTGTAGATTGGTGGAACCTCTTCTATAGAAGAGGCTAGAACTGGCAGGAACCCACCCCTGCTGGGAGAGTTAAGAACCTTCCTTGGGGCACCCAAAGGCAAGCGGGACTTCCTTTGTGGAAAAAGAAAATGGTTTCGACCACTTCTAGAAATGACAACCACAAAAAAAAAAATATATCTCCAAGCAAACTCTTCTCTTGCTTCCTTCTTTGTTTTGTTTTTCTTCTCCCATCGATGACATGTCCTCACTACCTAAAAATAACCCAACCAAGACTGTTGACAGTGCTGGTTCCCAGTGGGTGGGGCTCACGAAGACCCCTGGAAGCCTCACCTCAGCAGCTTCCTTCAGTGGGAGGTGATAGTAAAAGGGAAGGAGGAGAACGTGTAGCGCAGCGGTGTCCAACCTTGGCAACTTTTGAAGAGTCTTGGACTTCAGCTGCCGACTTTAAAGAGTTGTAGACTTCAGCTCCCAGAATCCCCCACCCAGCATGGGAATTCTGGGAGTTGAAGTCCACACGTCTTAGAAGTTGGGAGTTGAGTTGAAGTCGACAAGTCTTAAAAAGTTGCCAAGGTTGCACGTCCCTGACCTAGGAGATGGTGCAGGTGATTTCAAAGCAGGTCAGGTGGGTTAACAATTCATACCTGCGAGCAGATGTGACTGCTGGAGCCAACGTATCTCTCTCAAGACAGGATCTTTCCATGGAACTTAGTCCAGTTGGGCTGAACCCTTCAAAGATGCCTTCCCAAAACCCCAGCTCACTTTCTAATCCACCTTCCTCCTCCTCCTCCTCCTCCTCCTCCTCCTCCTCCTCCGTTCTATCTGCAGTTTCTATGATTTGTTTTATTTTTGATTGTCTTAAAGGGAGAAAGACGCCTGGAACAAGACCCGTGGTGTGGAACTAAGCCAAGAAATAAAAGGCAAAAAGGTGGAGATAAGCTCCAGTTCTTTCCTTGAAAGCTTGAGGACTTAACGTTTTTGAGCAGGCCGCGATAAGATAATGGTCCCAGATTTTTGTGCCCCGTCCTCCATTCCTTAGCGTTTATCTGCTAGCCGTGGACCGACTGCCTTGAACAAACGCCGCGGCTGCGCTCCGTTCTCACTTGAGTCAACACGGTTGTGTCTTTCGTTGCGACGGAAAGTGGTTCTTCTGCAGGTGTTCCCCAGGAGAGCATTTCCCTGCCTCTTTACTCCTTAATTTCAGGTCAGTCTTGTCCTGCACAACACCAAAAGTCCCTGGGCTTCCCTTGGGGAGAAGACCCCTGAGCGTCTTGGAGAGAAGAAGACCGACCAGCCTTCTTCTGACATTAAAAATAATACAAGATCTTCACGCCTCTTTTGTGGTCCAACTTATTTTTTTGTTTTGATAGCATGCTACTTAGTTTTGGTGTATGCAGGAGTCTTACTCCAATCTCTCTCTCTTCTTCTCTTCTTTCTCCCTCTCTCTCTCCTCTCTCTCTCCCTCCCCTCCCTCTCTCTCTTCTCTCTCTCCCTCCCTCTCTTCTCTCTCTCTTCTCTCTCTCTCCCTCCCTCCCTCCCTCACTTCTCTCTCTCCCTCCCTCTCTTCTCTCTCTCTTCTCTCTCCTCTCTCTTTCTTCCCCTCTCTCTCCCCTCTCCCCACTTTTCTATCCCTCTCTCTTCTCTCTCTCCCCCCTTTCTCCCTCCCTCTCTCTCCCTCTTTCTCTCCCCCCTCTCCCTCTCCCTCTCTCTCTTCTCTCTCTCCCACCCCTCTTTCTCTTCTCCCTCTCTCCCTCTTCTTTCTCCCTCTCTCCCTCTCTCTCTTCTCTCTTTCTTCTCTCTCTCCCTCTCTCCTCTCTCTCCCCCCTCTTTCTTCCTCCCTCCCTCTCTCTCTCTCTCTCTCTCTCTCCCCCTCTCTCTCTTCTCTCTCTCTTCTCTCTCTCTCCCCCTCTTTCTCCCTCCCTCTCTCTCCCTCTCTCTCCCCCTCTCTCTTCTCTCTCTTCTCTCTCTCCCTCTCCCCCCCCCCTCTCTGTCTCTCAAAACCAGAAAACACGCAAAGGTTTGTCTGTTTGTGCCTGGGAGGGTGGGTGGGTGGGTGCGTGTGTTACATTTCTTCCCCTTTTTCTGGTGAAATGTGATGATGCTTCAGAAATAAATGATGTGCAAAAGGGGATGTCCATTTCTTTGGTGCTTATTTCCTGAGTAGCTGGACAGTTCGCTTTCTCTCTCTTTTGTCATGATGAAGCAGTCGTGCAGCAGTGGGAGCTGCCCAGGTAAAGCCGGCTGTATAATGCAGGTATAATGTACAGGTAAACTGCAAGGGATTATGCCGTGCAGAGATTCTGCCTAACGCCTGGGACTTGCTGAGCCTGCTTTTATCCACTCCAGCCCTCGGCCAGCTTGATGCCTTCTGGGTTTTCTAGAGCTTCCCAGGCTGAAGAGGAAAAGCTGAGAAATTAAGATCCAAAACACAGAAAGGGCTCCAGATTGGGGAAGCCTCTTAATAAATATAATCGTTCTGTTTCAATTAGCTTCTTCCGTGTGATAATAGCGACACTTCTTTCAAATCCTCATTTCCAATTGGTTGTTGTTTTTATTTATAGATTTTTATATAACTGCTAATCCCATTTTTATTACCAGACGAGTAACTCTCAGGGACGCAGTGGCTCAGGGGCTAAGGCGCTGAGCTTGTCGATCAGAAAGAGGTTGGCAGTTCGGCGGTTCGAATCCCTAGCTCCACGTAACGGAGTGAGCTCCCGGGGAAGACGGATTCACTTACCGTATTTTTTGGAGTATAAGATGCACCTTTCCCCCACTAAGGGTGAAAATTTGGGTGCATCTTATATATCGAATGTAGCCCCACCCTTTGGCCTCTGCCTCCCAGTAATTTACCACCTCACAAAAAATGGGGGAAATGGGGCTTGCAGAGGCTGCACTAGGCTATAGCAATCCCGGCAGCCTGAAACCAGCTGATGATCGGGAGGCTCACGCTGAAATTGGAAGTAAAACTTGCTGTTTGCTGCAGGAGGCAAATTGCTGGGAGGCAGATTATTTCCCCTCGTTTTCCTCCCCCAAAGCTAAGTGCGTCTTATATTTTGGAGCGTCTTATACTCCGAAAAATACAGCAACAACCGGGTTACCAGCTTAAAAAGCTGCAGGAGTTTCCCTTAACGACAGCTGGTAAGAGAGCTGGTAAAACGGGATCCAAATGCACTCAACCCAATGTCTCGCTTCTAACAGCTGGAATTGTAGGGCTCCGTTGCGGTCGCAATCTGAGGATTCTATCTGTCTCTTTAAGCCCCAGAGCAGGATGCATCATCTGGGCATGCCCGCCTCTTGTGCGCATCCGTGCTGGTGTCACTTCCTTCAATTCAGCGAAAGCATCAGGACCGGAGGGGGTGGAGGGAGGAAACGTCCTGGGCGAGGAAACCCCCTGGCTGAAGATTCAAATGTTCCTTTTGGAATTCCTGCTCGTCTTCCTCCCTCCAGATGTTCTAATTGTTCTGTGAGAAATACTGTTTCAGCCGCAGGAAGTGAAGTTGGCATTTAACGGTGCCCATAAAAATAATACAATAATACAATAGCAGAGTTGGAAGGGGCCTTGGAGGTCTTCTAGTCCAACCCCCTGCGTGGGCAGGAACCTTATACCATTTCAGACAAATGGCTATCTAACATCTTCTTAAAGACTTCCAGGGTTGGGGCATTCACAACTTCTGGAGGCAACTTCTGTCCCAGAGGTTAATTGTTCTAACTGTCAGGAAATTTCTCCTTAGTTCTAAGTTGCTTCTCTCCTTGATTAGTTTCCACCCATTGCTTCTTGTCCTGCCCCCAGGTGCCTTGGAGAATAGTTTGACTATAGCGGAAGAAGTAGCGGGGCGTGGTGGCTCAGTGGCTGAGATGCTGAGCTTGTCGATCAGAAAGGTCGGCAGTTCGAAACCCTAGCGCCGCATAACGGAGTGAGCTCCCGTGACTTGTCCCAGCTTCTGCCCACCTAGCAGTTCGAAAGCACTTTAAAAACGCAAGTAGGAAAACAGGAACCACCTTTGGTGGGAAGGGAACAGCGTTCCGTGCGCCTTCTTTGGCATTGAGTCCTGCTGGCCACATGACCACGGAGACGTCTCCGGACAGTGCTGGCTCTTCGGCTTTGAAACGGAGATGAGCACCGCCCCCTAGAGTCGGGAATGACTAGCACAGATTTGTGCAAAGGGGAACCTTTACCTTTATGGAATAAACACACACACCCCAAAAGCACATTTTTGTTGTTGAGGTTCTCAGTGGCTTTGTCGCTTTGGGTGTCTGCGTAATTGACAATTTGAAGGATGGGGGGGCAGGAGAGAAAAGGACGCCGAAATACAAATCCAGAGATGGAACAAGACAATCGGGCTAATTCTATCCCCTTCTTTTGTGTGGTGTTTCTGAATTGTGTGGCCTAATTCATGCTCCTCGCCCCAGTCTGAAGTTTAAATTGTTTTAATCGGGTTTTAATGGGAAATAGTTTTAAATGTTTTTTACAAATTTTTAGTACAGGGTTAACTATTTAATTTGGTTTTAAATATGTTTGTATTGTTATGTTTTAGATGTTCTTAATTTTCCTGTACACTGCCCCGAGTCCCTTCGGGGAGAGGGGGCAGTTTAGAAATCCAATAAATTCAAATTCAATTCCAATTCAAAATTTAAAACAATTTTAAAATGTGTGAATTTAAAATGCATTGCTGGCTGGGGAATTCTGGGTGTTGAAGAAATCCACACAAATGAAAGATTTTGGATGGATTTTAGCGCATGGTCTAGGTTGAATTCGTTTTAAATTGTATTATAATGTTTGTTGTTTGTATATGTATTTTTAATTCCCTGTGCACCGCCTCGAGTCCCTTAGGGGAGAGAGAGCGGTTTACAAATTAAATTATTATTATTATTAAAGGTCACAGAGTTGAAAAATGAAGCTCTCTTAACTCCTTTAAATATTACTTTTGTTTTCTTTTATTTTTTAAGCATGGTCGTGGCCGATCTCTGCATTCCTGATCTGCTTTTCAAAGGGAGCTTTGTTGCAAATTTGCAAGCTGGAGTTTGCTCATGCAGCTCCTCTGGATTGTTTGCTATTGTGCGAGATGCGCAGTGTGTTTATTTCGTGTATGTGCAAGTGTATATTTATATATATATATATCTGGGTGAATTCCGTACATTCCCCAAATGCTTACGAGAGGGGAGGGCGTGGAGGCAACTCCTTACCCTTCGATAGGGCAACACCCTTGGTTTCCAGATGTTTAACTCAACCCCTGGTGGATCTGACATTTTTGGGGAGAAGCACTGCCATCTGGTGGCCTGTCTTGGGTATGTACTTCGAATTCAAGGTAATCCTGGAAGGGGGGGAAAATTAGCCCTGCAGCTGAACCTTTCTAAAGTTTTTTGTTTTAAAATAAAACTTTTTAGAGAAAGTATCTAAACAAACACAGATTAGAAAACAGATCAAAACAAAGGCAGCACCAAGCACCAACAAGAAAAAATTTCCTTGGTAAATCTCTGAATTGGTAAAGGTCAAGGTTCCCCTTGCACATATGTGCTACTTGTTCCAAACCCCAGGCGGCGGTGCTCATCTCTGTTTCAAAGCCGAAGAGCCAGCGCTGTCCGAAGACGTCTCCGTGGTCATGTGGCCGGCATGACTCAACACCGAAGGCGCACGGAACGCTGTTCCCTTCCCACCAAAGGTGGTCCCTATTTTCCTACTTGCATTTTTTTTACGTGCTTTTGAACTGCTAGATTGGCAGAAGCTGGGACAAGTCACAGGAGCTCTCTCCGTTACGTGGCGCTGGGATTTGAACCGCCGACCTTTCTGATCGGCAAGCTCAGCATCTTGGCCACTGAGCCACCACGTCTTTCCCTGGTGGTGGCTCCTATTTTTCTACTTGCATTTTTTAACGTGCTTTCGAACCGCTAAGTTGGCAGAAGCTGGGACAAGTCACGGGAGCTCACTCTGTTACGCGGTGCTGGGGATTCGAACTGCCGACCTTTCTGATCGACAAGCTCAGCGTCTCAGCCACTGAGCCACTGTGTCCCTTGCAACCCTTATAGAGAAGGGTTTAAAAAAAAACATTTTGAGGCATTTACGTCAGCTCCTTCCGACCACTAAAACATGCAGTGTGATGCCCCCTACCCCAATTTGATTCATGCGCCCCCAAAAACGCCGTTACTGATTTAATACGGCAACACGTCGTCCTGTTTTTTGTTGGAGACCCAGCTTCGCCAAGGAAAAGGAGACAAATGAGGAAGTAATAACCTTTATATTCCCAAAGCTGGATAAAGCGATTTCCTTGATCCCTGAAAGCTAAAGGAATCGGAGCTATTGTAAGAGCGTCTCCTTATTAACCAAGCGTTTCATTGAACGAATCCATTAACGGCGGCCGGCACTTCAAACGTTATCAGAAGAAATGCTTTGGGGGTCTCCGGAGGGTAGAAGACCACCCTGCTAGTCAATACAACACCTTTCTTCTTCCAAGCTGCAGCAGACGACTGGCCCCATGGCCAGGGAGACGTCTCCGGGCAGCACTGGCTCTTCGGCTTTGAAACGGAGATGAGCACCGCCCCCTAGAGTCGGGAACGACTAGCACGTATGTGTGCGAGGGGAACCTTTATCTTTATAAGGGTTGTAAAAATATAATTCTCCTCTGTAAGTCTGCTCCATCTCAGCCTCCTGCATTACGGAGGTCTGCAGCTCTGGAGGGAATTAGAAAGAGAACAATATCCTTGCTTTGAAGTTGTCGCTTCAAGAGCTTTGGAAGGCTGGGATCATACAGTGAGAAAAAGAGGGCACGGGTCTGTGCACAGGCAGTCCTCGAGTTACGGCCACAATTGAGCCCAACATTTCTGCTGCTAAGTGAGACGGTGTCTGAGGGAGCTTTGCGCCCCCCCCCCCACCTTTCACGATCTCTCTTGCCAAAGTTGTTAAGGGAAACACAACAGTTGATAAGTTGGCAAGCCAGTGGTTCAGTGAATCTGGCTGGTCAGGAGGTCGCAAAAGGGAACCCTGTTAGCAACTCTGGGTTCATAACCAGTGTTACAACTCTGGTCCCTTAACCAGTGTTAGCAAATAAACGCGGAATAGTGTAATTCACCGGACAGTAAAGAGAGACGTTGCTGTAACCACAAACAAACTCTAAAACAGTGATAGTAAGAAAATAAATAGTCTTTACTTTGTAGCAACTAAAATACTTCCTCCGAACAGAGATTCTTACTTCTCAAACAATAACAGTCCTTCACCCAACACAGAGTTATCTTACGGTGATGCAAAACAAATACTTCAGTCTTCAATCTTCTCCGCAGCAAAAACAGTAAGAACAGGAATGGAATCGAAAAGGGAACGGACTGTGATTCTGAGCTTGCTTATATGGTAGAGCTGAGACTCCCAGCCAATCAGAATTCAAACAGTTCTTAAAGCTACATAACTCCTTAAGAACATAGGCTCATATATATATATTGTCAACCCAATATAAGGCTGAATATCCTAACAGACCCCGGGAGACTGCAACCGTCATAACCACGAGTCGGTTGCCGATCACCTGAATTTTGTTCTCGTGCGCACGAGGATGCTGTGACGGTGTGAAAAATGGCCATTCTCCCCCCCCCCCCGGTGAAGTGGTCAGAAAATATACCACCTGTTCTTTGTTGCTCAGCCTCAACTCATTTGTTTAATCCACCGCTAAAAAAAATTAAAGAGCCCCACAGTTTTCATTTCCCCTGCCAAGGGAGCCATGATGGATGGCTTTTTGTGAGCAGGGGCTGCCCAAGTCAACATCTCATCAACCACCAAGCGCAATTTATTAACCTCTAAACACAGGCTAAGCAGAGGCGTTGTTATTTTAATTTGAGATGTGAATTATACAGCGGTGCCTGGAATCCCGGCCGAATGAGGGTCTCCCCGTTGAGTTCTCCTTGGAAGAGGTGGCCCTCCGCTCTGCTTCACCCCCTAATTTGGGAGATTGACGTGCTTTCGAACTGCTAGGTTGGCAGAAGCTGGGACAAGTCACGGGAGCTCACACCGTTACGCGGTCCCCTAGGGGTTCGAACCGCCGAACTGCGGACCTTTCTGATGGACGAGCTCAGCGTTTTAGCCACTGAGCCACCGTGTCCTGTAGCTCAGTAGAAGATGAGAACCCAGGTAGGGTGTTCTTCTAACATAGGATCACCATTCCTGCTGTTTTCTGCCCAGCAGCGGCTCCCGAAAGAGTTAAGCCAGTTTTTTTTAGTGAGACGGATTCTCGCCTGCCCTCCGGTAATTGCTTTATGGATTTGTAAGGTCTTTGTAAGTGTAAGGTCTCCCTGCATAAAAGCGTTCCGTATTATATTTATCATTAATTCTGAAGCTCTGCTTTACAATCCCGTAGCCGTGCGATGGACTCGGTGAAGTTTTATATTAAAAAAACAGCTCCGTGGGAAAAAAAATTGTTTGTTGATGGAGGATCTCCATCCTTCTCTCTTTCAACTCCCAGAGGGGAAAAATGTGTGGAAAAGCAAAATATTTCAACTGCGTATCTTCGCTTCCCAGATGTTCCAGGAAGGCAGGAACGGCCTTCGAAGCGAAGCAAACGGTTGCAAACTGTCGAGAGATTTTTTTGAGGGGGTCGTCCATGCTACTTAAATAAATAAAGACGTAAATTTTGAAACCAGGGGTAGACTGCTGCGGTTTTTAATACTGGTTTGCAACCTAATGTCTCTGGGTTTCGAATCTTGTTGGGAGATCCTAACCTCCTGACAGCCCAGCTGTTTGCAGCCTTTGCTTGGCCTGTGGTGCTGATGGTGACCGAAGGACTTTTAATATGCATGGAAATTTTAAATATTTAATATCACAGCCATTATAGATGCTACTTTAAAAAGAAAAAAAAAAGGACGATTGCTTATTTCGTTTCTTTTCTTTAAAAACAAAATGAAGTGCCTCGAAGGCCCCTCTGAGGGGCTTGATGGAACTTAACCTCTGGAATGAATTATGCAGCTCACCCTTCTCCTGCTTTGCATCCGAGGTCTGGGGGTTGCAAGCAAACGAGAGGTCAGGGGAGACAATGGCATAAACTCTTCGTGTTTTGGAGGGGGCCCGTTTTATGAGCCAGTATCCTGCACCATTAATGGGGTGGGTGTGGAGGGGGAAGCCTGCAGAGGCTTGGTTGGCGATGTTATTTCGATTCAGTCAAGAGCTTTGTGGCTTTGTTTGATCAAGGACGGAATACAAATTTAGGAAGGGAGCCTAACAGGAAGCTTCTTGCTACTTCGGTGGCCGTTCGATCTGACCTCAGTTGACCGCAGACCAAAATATTCACGGAAGGTTTTGCCTTGCGATAAGGAGTCCGTTACAAGATTGGACTGGATGGGTTGGGTTGGGTTGAGTTGGGTATGGTTGTGTTGGGTTGTGTTGCATTGCGTTAAGTTCAGTGGTAAAATTCAACATTTTTTACTACTGGTTTTGTTGGCGTGGCTGGGTGGGCGTGGCAGGGGAAGGATACTGCAAAATCTCCCTTCCCTCCCCACTCCAGGAGAAGGATGCTGCAAAATCTCCATTCCCTCCCCACTCCAGGGGAAGGATACTGCAAAATCTCCCTTCCCTCCCCACTCCAGGGGAAGGATGCTGCAAAATCTCCTTTCCCTCCCCACTCCAGGGGAAGGATACTGCAAAATCCCCATTCCCTCCCCACTCCAGGGGAAGGATGCTGCAAAATCCCCATTCCCTCCCCACTCCAGGGAAGGATAATGCAAAATCCCCATTCCCTCCCCACTCTGGGGACCACCAGAAGTGGTATTTGCTGGTTCTTCGAACTACTCAAAATGTCTGCTACCTGTTCTCCAGAACCTGTCAGAACCTGCTGAATTTCACCCCTGGTTGTGTTGTATTGAGTTGGGTGTGGTTGTGTTGCATTGTGATGAATTAGGTTGAGTTGGGTGTGGTTGAGTTGGGTTGGGCTAGATATGGTTGGGTTATGTTGTATTGCCTTGCATTGCCTTGTGTTATGTTGCATCCTATTCACTTCTATTCTTACAACGGTCCTGAGCAGTTACTAAACTAATCAATCCCCTTCCCCATATTTCTGCCTTCCAGCTTTCTGAATATTTGCTGAAACTGACACCTTGAGTGCTTGCTGGAGCTGACACCTTTCCAGGGAGGGGTTGGAGAATCCTTTTTGGAGGGTTGCAGTGGGTTTGATGGACAGACGAACCCTCTTTCTGTAGAGAACGGGGAGCCTCTGAAGCCTCGGAGCTGAGCTGATCCTAAGGCAGAGAGGAAACACAGATTGTCCTGTGGCTATTATGCAGACTTATGATGGTCCTTCGGTGGGATTATTGTATTGCGTGAATGAAATGCTACAGAACAATTTCCTGGAGCCTCGCACGCCTGCTTAAAGGTCTCGCAACCCCTTTGAAGGCAGAGATAAATAAATAAATCACAACGGAGAAAATAAATGGGTTTTAGCGTAGACATGCTTTCCCCTTCTACCCTCTCAGATCTATGAAAAGAAACATTTCTCTCTCAATTGCTGGTGGAAAAAGAAATTGAGTCAATTAAACGAAAGAAGCGACTTCATATTCCCAGGCCTGTTCTCCTGGCGGCTGTGAGAAAACTGTCAGGAGGGTGCAAGAGTCCCCCGCTTCTTCTAAATTCTTGGTAGCATTTTGTTTCTGAAGAAATCAGGTCCATACAACGGAGGGGAAGTCTGCCGCGTTTCTGAACTGCCGGATCCGCAAGATAGAAAGGAGCTAATCTAACGATGATTTATTACGCTTTTTAATAAAGATATTTAGCCGAGGCGAGAAATTGCCAGCCAGCTAAGTCAACGCTTGGTTCCTGATAAATATTATTAGAAGCACGACACCATCGGCTGCGGGAGAGAACGAGAACTGTCAGCAGGGCTCCTGCGAGAGGAATTCTGCGAGAATGTCACAACTGGGTGTCTGTTGGCAGGAACTCTATCACGACAAATATCCAGGAAATAAGAGATAAATAAAATGAACATCTGGGAATGAGGAGCTCCAGCTGTGGGTGATGTTCTAGGAAACGTCTATAGAGATTCTGAGGGATCCAGGCCAGGATTGTCCCCAAAATGCCTTGTCAAGAGCAATCGGGCTTTGTTTTTGCTTGAAGAGGTTTCACTTCTAATCTCAGAAGCTTCTTCAGTTCTATAAAAAGGTCCTTTGAGTTATGCTCAAGAAGAAGAATTGAATGTCATGAGATACTTGACTTTATCTTGAGGTATTCGATTCGAAATTGTTTAACGCACTAATGGTAATCCATGATGGTTCTGGTTTAGGCTGGGCTGGGTTGGGTTGGCTTCGATTGGATTGAGTTGGGCTTGATTGGGAGGGGTCATTGTGTTGTGTTGTGTGGCGGTTTTCAAAAGTGGACTGGATAGCCATTGGAGTGGGACGGTACAAGGCTCCTGCCCTGAGCAGAGAGCTGGACTAGAAGACCTCCAAAGGCCCTCCCAGCCCTACGATTTTATGTTCAATTCTGTCCTGTTCTTACGAGGGCTTTGAGCAAGGTGGGATTCAGAAATTTCAGTTGCTGGGTGGGCACAGGGGTGAAATCCAGCAGGTTCTGACAGGTTCTAGAGAACCGGTCGCGGAAAATGTGAGTAGTTCAGAGAACTGGAAAATGCCACCTGTGGCTGGCCATGCCCTCCGTCTATTCTCTGCCTTCTGAGTTCCAGCTGATTGGGAGGCTGTTTCAGGCTGTTTTCCAGCTCCCGAGAAGACCAGCATGCGTGCCGGAAACCAGAACAGCAGCTGGTGATGGCGCGCATGCCCACCGAGAGAAGACTATGCGTGCCACGTCTGGCACGCATGCCGCAGGTTCGCCATCCTGCCCCATCTCCTCAAAGTTGTATGTTTACCAGTCACCACAGCTTGATTCATACCATATGCGAAGTTACCAAGCGGTTTAATTTTGATGTTTTGCAAATCAGCCGTCGCGGTTGACTCAACAAGCCGTGACTTTACACAATGTTTGTGATCTCGACCATGCTTCCCCCTCGCCCCTATTTGTTTAGCCAGAAAACGTTCAGGCTTTCTGTAATTTTTTGGGGGTAGGGCTTTTAGGGTTGTATAACAGGAGTCTCCAACCTTTGCAACTTTAAGTCTGAAGGACTTCAGGTCCCAGACTTAAAGCTGGCTGGAGAAGTCTGGGAGCTGAAGTCCTTTAGACTTAAAGTTGAAAAGGTTGGAGACCCCTGGCCCAGGCCCTGACACTGACAGCTTTGCTGGCTGGAGAAGTCTGGGAGCTGAAGTCCTTCAGACTTAAAGTTGCAAAGGTTGGAGACCCCTGTTGTATAAGACAACAGACAAAATGCAGGGGTGGGGAAAAAAACCAGCAACCCAGCTCTT
>CM077659.1:2850000-2930000 GCA_039707465.1 Rhabdophis nuchalis | reverse complement strand
AGTCTTTTAGAAAAGCCTCTTATCCGTTTTCTTCCCCCTCGCACCAAACTGGTTCGCTTCACCGACTTTGGTTCATTTTCATCCTCTAGTTTCCTTCCTAGGGACCCCACGGCTTTCCCAAGTTGGTGGCCTTCAATAATTCTAAATGCAAACGGTGTCATCTCAGGTGTTGGGCCGTCCCTCTGTTCCGCTTTACCAGCCGAAGGGAAGGATTTGCAGCTCAAGGTCGAACGGGGGCATCCCTGGTGGTCCCTGAGCTTGGTTGGTTTCTTGTAGACCTTTCATGACCCAACTGGGGAACGTCATCGGTAGTAGAAGGGAGTGGGCAAGCTACTGTCTATAAACAGAAAGCAAAGCTCAGAGTGCACTATGGACCCCAGAGTCGTCCTCCCCCTCCCCCTCCCCCTCCCCCTCCCTCCTCCCTCCTCCTCCTCCTCCTCCTCCTCCTCTCTACAAACTCCATTCCCTTCTAGCACTGATGGTATTACTTAGTTGGGTAATGAAACGACTGCAAGAAAACCGCCCAGCTCAGAGAGCACCAAGGACCCCACAGTCCTCCTCCTCCTCCTCCTCCTCCTCCTCCTCCTCCTCCTCCTCCTCCTCCTCCTCCTCCTCCTCCTCCTCCTCCTCCTCCTCCTCCTCCTTCTCCTCCTCTCCAAAACCCCCACTCCTTCCTGGTACTGATGCTGTTACCAACTTTGGTAATGAAACCCCTGCCAGAAAATAACGGAGCTCAGAGAGCACCAAGGTCCCAACTATTTTGCCTCCACTGCCTCAAGCGTTCCAATGGATTTTAGCCTTTTGTCTTCACTGGGAGTGGAGCTGGGGCCGATGGAGCATCTTCGAAATCTTCTGCCTATATTTTTCCTTTCGATTTCAAAGGCGGAGGTTGGACAACGGCTAGTAGTTGGGGCTGCCTAAAATCAAATGGCCACTCAAGAGCAGGGGAGAGTTTTAGGCGTCCCTCTGCTTCCCTCTAGTGGCCGCTCAGAATTAGCAGATCCGAACCAGTTTGCCCCCCAACCCTTTTCCTAGATCTGGTTTCTCTTGAAATCCGAGATTTGCCGCTTCCTACGGATATAGTTCAGGAAGGGGCTGCGCGCTGTTGCAGAGTTCACACCGTTTCTCAGAATAGCAATTTTAATGCTTGTTTATGAAGCCCTCTGATTGTTAATCAGGTTCGGTGAGCTTTCTCCCCCAGTCCTTGCGATAATAACACAGCGGGGTGACATTAATTTCAGATTAACTAAACATGGAAGTTATTCTTTTTAAATGCCACCCTGAGATTACTGTAATTTTTTCTTTATTCCTGCTGGATCCATTTCCCCCTCTCCCTCTCTCTCCTTCCACCATGCGGTAATGCTTCTGCCGATGCCGTCTCACCAGTCTCACTTGCGTTGCGTCGCAACAACCAAAGGGATACTGCCAGCTGCACAACTTGTGCGACGGTGAGAATTTTGCAGAGGTTTCTAGGCAAAGCTGTCGGGCCTCACCAGCAGGCGGATGGACAACCTCTTCCCCAGATGGTAGATTGGTGTTCCCCAGTGTTGTGAACTTTAAGAAGGAATTCCCTAGCTAGCAAGTTGAAATCCATCCTTCTTAAATTCCCAAGATTGGACAATGGTGCAAATGCAGAACAGCATCCAGATAATGCAAGAGGGGGCTGTTTTTTTTTTTTTCCTTTAGGGAAAACCATACCAATTTCCCGTAATATTTTCACTTTTGCAGTACTGCATCGGATGTATTCAGCAGGTTCTGACCAGTTCTGGAGAACCGGTAGCGGAAATTTTGAGTAGTTTGGAGAACCGGTAAATACCACCTCTGGCTGGCCTCACCCCCATCTAGTCTCTGCCTCCCAAATCCCAGCTGATTGGGAGGGAATGGGTATTTTGCAGTATCCTTCCCCTGGAGTGGGGAGGGAATGGGGATTTTGCAGTATCCTTCCCCTGGAGTGGGGAGGGAATGGGGATTTTGCAGTATCCTTCCCCAGGAGTAGGGAGGAAATGGGGATTTTGCAGTATCCTTCCCCTGGAGTGGGGAGGGAATGGGGATTTTGCAGTATCCTTTCCCCTGGAGTGGGGAGGGAATGGAGATTTTGCAGTATCCTTCCCCAGGAGTAGGGAGGAAATGAGGATTTTGCAGTATCCTTCCCCTGGAGGGGGATTTTGCAGTATCCTTCCCCTGGAGGGGGATTTTGCAGTATCCTCCCCCTGGAGTGGGGAGGGAATGGGGATTTTGCAGTATCCTTCCCCTGGAGTAGGGAGGGAATGGAGATTTTGAGGTATACTTCCCCTGGAGTGGGGAGGGAATGGGGATTTTGCAGTATCCTTCCCCTGGAGTGGGGAGGGAATGGGGATTTTGCAGTATCCTTCCCCAGGAGTAGGGAGGAAATGGGGATTTTGCAGTATCCTTCCCCTGGAAGGGGATTTTGCAGTATCCTTCCCCTGGAGTGGGGAGGGAATGGGGATTTTGCAGTATCCTTCCCCTGGAGTGGGGAGGGAATGGGGATTTTGCAGTATCCTTCCCCTGGAGTGGGGAGGGAATGGGGATTTTGCAGTATCCTTCCCCTGGAGTGGGGAGGGAATGGGGATTTTGCAGTATCCTTCCCCAGGAGTAGGGAGGAAATGGGGATTTTGCAATATCCTTCCCCTGGAGTGGTGAGGGAATGGGGATTTTGCAGTATCCTTTCCCCTGGAGTGGGGAGGGAATGGAGATTTTGCAGTATCCTTCCCCAGGAGTAGGGAGGAAATGGGGATTTTGCAGTATCCTTCCCCTGGAGGGGGATTTTGCAGTATCCTCCCCCTGGAGTGGGGAGGGAATGGGGATTTTGCAGTATCCTTCCCCTGGAGTAGGGAGGGAATGGAGATTTTGAGGTATACTTCCCCTGGAGTGGGGAGGGAATGGGGATTTTGCAGTATCCTTCCCCTGGAGTGGGGAGGGAATGGGGATTTTGCAGTATCCTTCCCCTGCCATGCCCACCAAGCCACGCCACGCCCAAAGAACCGGTAGTAAAAAAATTGGAGTTCCACCACTGTACTGCATAGTGGTTGGAAGCGTTTAACAAGTAGATCAGGGGGTTGGAAATCTCGCCAATGGTCTTTGACAGTTGACCAAAGGCTTTAGCCGTTATCTGGGCTTGGGGGGGGGGGTCTTCCTTCCTTCCTTCCTTCCTTCCTTCCTTCCTTCCTTCCTTCCTTCCTTCCTTCCTTTGTTTTCTGCCTGTGGATCAAGAGGTGTAGGAATTTGGAAAGAAGATCGCAGGATTGGTTTTATGGAGAAAGAAGTGGAGTTGATCAAGCAGATAAAAGAGACTGGCCCAAAACATGTTAAAAGAATATATAATGTACTGTTAGAAAGGGATTCAGAAAGCGAGTTGGTCAAGGATTGTATGATTAAATGGGCTCAGAATTTTGATGAACCCGTTATGTTGGATACGTGGGAAAAAATATGGGTTCAAAATATTAAATTTACACAGTCACAAAGTTTAAGGGAGAATTTTTATAAAATGTTTTATAGATGGTATTTGGATCCTAAGAAATTATCATGTATGTATCCTAATTTTCAACCTAAATGCTGGAGATGCGGGTGTTTAGATGCTACTTTCTTCCATGTATGGTGGACTTGCAATAAGGTCAAAGCTTTTTGGATAAAAATATGGTGGGTTATGCAAAACGTATTTAAGAAAAGATTAGAATTTACCCCGCAAATGTTTCTATTGGGCATAACTAAGGATTTTCGTAAAGGGGAAACAAAATTGTTTTTGTATATGGTTACAGCAGCTAGGTTGTTGATTGCTCAACATTGGAAGAAAGATTTTGTACCGACAATTGCTCAATGGATTCAAAAAGTGGCGGGGTTTGCGGAAATGGCAAAACTTTCAGCTTTCCTAAAAGACCAGAAGCAGGAGAGCTACACGCAGGAATGGGCAAAATGGATTAATTATATACAGAATAAATATCAGACTGGGAAATACCATGTAGCTTTTAGGTAGGAATGTTTGGATTGATAGGTGAATAGATTAAACAATATATGGGATGTTTGGAATGTTTAAAGTGGTGTACAGCGGAACTCAGGGGGGTGGGATTGACTGGGAGGTGGGGGTGGGTTAGGGTGGAGGGTGGGGAAATATAAGTGGATAAGCAATATAGAGATGGGTATAATGGGATATGGTTATGTTATGATGTATATATGCTGAATTAACCTGGAAGAGGGTGTTAGGGAGAGATTGATGTATCTTACACTAAATTTATATCATGTTGGTCGGGGGTATAATACTCAATATTTGAATGAGAATTTTATTTTAAGACGGGGGGAGGTGAGGGGTATACTTTTTGTATGTGATTTTATATTATATGTCGGGGGGGTAAAAGGGGGGAAAACTTGTCTGAATAAAACTTTTGCAATAAAAAAAAAAAAAAAAGAGGTGTAGGAATTGTGTTCCATTTTTTCTGCTACAATTCCCGTTTTCCTACATGCGGAGGCTGAAGGCCCATCGGCCAGCAGAGGGCGCCATTGGGCCCCGTTTTTGGAAAAATAAAATAAAATTAAGATATGTATATATGTGTTGAGCTGGGAAGAACTAACAGAGCAATTCCCCAAATATGACAATTAAAAGAAAGAAATTAAAAAAAACCCACAAAGAGGATATTGCAAGCTGCACAAAATGCAGATTTGAAACAGCGGGATTACAACAGCCATGGTTTCAGAAATAAGAAAAGGAGGTTGTTACAATGCAACAATTTAAAGGGTTTGCTGGTTGTTGCAAGTATGATGGGCATTGTAGTCCAGCCTTCTGGAGGGTCTCAGGCTGAGGTCTGTGGGTGGGCAAAGTCTGAGAGAGAAAAACCTCAGGATTCAGAAGTCAAATTCAGGAAATGTGACTTCTGAAATCAACCCATGGAAGAGAAGTTGCCTTCAGAAGTTGTGGGAGCTTCATCCCTGGAGGCTTTCAAGAAGAGACTGGACTGCCATCGGTCAGAAATGGTGTAGTAGGGTCTCCTGCTTGGCTGGGGTGGTGGTGGACTAGATGACCTACAAGGCCCCTTCCAACTCTGTTAATCTGAATCTATCTAAAATGATCAAAGATCTGGAGACTAAAACATGAAGAACGGTTGCAGGAACTGGGCCTGGCTAGTCTAGGGAAGAGAAGGACCAGGGGAGACAGGAGAGCATCTTCCAATATTTGAGGGGCTGCCCCAGAGAGGAGGAAGGGGCTCAAGCTATTCTCCAAGGCACCTTTGAAGGCCAGACAAGGAATAATGGACGATCTAATCTAATCTGTAATCTGAAATAGTTTCATTTTAGGAAATGATGCTACTTGTGTAGCTAAAGAAAAGATTTTCCTGTCCAGTTGTGTCCGATGCGACAGGTCTCCGAGCTCATCTCCATTTCTTGGCCAAGGGAGCCAGCGTTGTCCGAAGACACTTTCCGTGGTTCAATCAATACGTTCAATAGCCTTTATTGTCCTTGTACATCATGTATACAACGAAATTGGTTTAGCCTCTACTGGTGCAATCCATAACAGCAACAACAACAAAAAGCAAGACAAAATGAATAGGATAGAGCAAGGGTCTCCAACCTTTGCAACTTTAAGTCTGAAGGACTTCAGCTCCCAGACTTCTCCAGCCAGCAAAGCTTCAGCAAAGTCCTTCAGCAAAGCTGGCTGGAGAAGTCTGGGAGCTGAAGTCCTTCAGACTTAAAGTTGCAAAGGTTGGAGACCCCTGGGATAGAGAATAATCTAGTAGGAATGGATTTCCAGAGGGGGGGGGGAAATTGCAGACTACAGGAACCATTTGCCCCACTCAGGTGACCCCCAAGGACACAGGTAAACCTCCAAGCGGCCTCAAGGACCCTCTCAAAGGATGCAAATGACCAGCTGTCTGCAAGAAGGATCCATCCTTCCCTTCCCCACCATCCTGTCAGAGCTGAAGAAGCTTCTTGGATGAGAAGCGAACCGTCTTCAAAAGAAAAAAAACAAGTCCAGTTGCCTGCAGAAAAAGCACCTTTGAGACAACCAGGACCTGGAACTGAGACTTTTGGAGAAGATGGGTGGGCAGCGGGAGACCCTGGAGAGTTAAAAGAGCAGGGACTGGGGTCTTCGGATGTGAGAGTTTTGTCGGCTTATTCAAGGCTGGTATTTTTAGAGTGACAACAGGAAGGAGCCTTCGGTATCCGGAGAATAACACCTCCGTGCTAACATTTTAAGGTAGGCAGGTAGAGAACGCCACACTAAAAATAAATAAAGCAATTTCTCTGATAAGAACAAATTATGCAAATGGTGCGGAATGGCATAAATTTCCTTAATTTGCATAGTTTCCCCTGATTGCAAAATTAGGGGGTTTATTTTGTACAATTTGGAATGTATTTTTATTTTGCTTTCAAGGCAGCTGGGCGGGAGAGCAGGGGGGAAGAGAGGGGACGGGCCCAGGGCGGGTGGAAGGAATGAAAGGGGAAAAAAAAAAGGATTTGGAAAGCATAAGAAGAAATGTTGGGAGAGGATGAAGTTCTACTTTTGGACTTATTCAGACTTTTATCCGTCAGGTAGACAATTCTGGAGATTTGGCTGAAGGTTGTATTGGCTTGGCTGGGCCATGCTAAGTCTGTGATTCCTAGGCCGTGGTAAAAGTTCCCCTCGCACATCTGTGCTAGTCGTTCCTGACTCTAGGGGGCGGTGCTCATCTCCGTTTCAAAGCCGAAGAGCCAGCGCTGTCCGAAGACGTCTCCGTGGTCATGTAGCCACCATGACTCAAAGCCGAAGGCGCATGGAACTCTGTTCCCTTCCCACCAAAGGTGGCTCCTATTTTTCTACTTGCATTTTTTACGTGCTTTCGAACTGCTAGGTTGGCAGAAGCTGGGACAAGTCACGGGAGCTCCCTCCGTTACGTGGCACTAGGGATTCGAACCGCCAAATTGCCAGCCTTTCTGATCAATAAGCTCAATGACTTAGCCACTGAGCCACTGCATCCCTATATAAAAATTAGGATTTCATTTCATTATTTCATTATTTCATTATTTAATTTTAATTTTAATTTTAATTTTAATTTTAATTTTAATTTTAATTTTAATTTTAATTTTAATTTTAATTTTAATTTTAATTTTAATTTTAATTTTAATTTTAATTTTAATTTTAATTTTAATTTTAATTTTAATTTTAATTTTAATTTTAATTTTAATTTTAATTTTAATTTTAACCAGCCATTTCTGAAAAGACCAATTTAGCTTAATCCAGGGTGCCCAAAGGAAGTCAAGATTTCCTTCTTTTTCTCTGCCCCAAGTACAAAGCCCAGAAATGGTTTCCAAGCACAAACCAAGCCGGATTTATTCTTTTCTTTCTCGTTGGGTCAACGTTGCCCCCTCTGCGAGTCCCCATCCCCTTCCTCATCCATGCTTCTATTCTGGGGATTGACGTAGAAGCTCGGCCTGCTTCTTATGAGCCTCACATCTGCAGGTTGCTGCTTGGATTCCACAGTGGCAACCTTGCTAACTTATTCATTAGGTTGGTTGATTGGCAGCGCCGGCTCAGGATAAATTTGTCTGCCAGACGCCGCAACGGCTAAACGTGGAGCCGTTTAATGGCCAGCCTGACACCCACCCTGGTCCTCCAGCCATCCATCCATTCAGAAACCTTTTAATTTTATTTATCCGCCATTCAGCCTGGCCTCATTTTCTCCCTCCCTGCAGTCTTTGATTGATTGAAAAAAATAGCTTAAAAGGGGGAGGGAGATCTCGGCCGATTAGGGATGGAAGACGAAGGCTGAAAAGTCAGGGAGAAGCGATTGGCTCCTTTCAACCAATGGGAATTATTAACCAGGTTAGAGTTATCTCTAGATGTGGTCTGGACTTGAGTGCTAGGCGATTATTCTTGCACAAATTATGGAAATGAAGCCAGTTTGGTGGGAAAGGTTGATGGATGTCCTAAGTCTACTTAGGGTCTTACTATGGGAGTAGACTAAGGGACATGGTGACTCAGTGGCTAAGATGCTGAGCTTGTCGATCAGAGGTTCAGCGGTTTGAATCCCTAGTGCTGCGTAACGGAGTGAGCTCCCGTGACTTGTCCCAGCTTCTGCCAACCTAGCAGTTCAAAAGCACGTCAAATATGGAAGTAGAAAAATAGGGACCACCTTTGGAGGGAAGGGAACAGCGTTCCGTGTGCCTTTGGGATTTAATCATACTGGCCACATGACCATGGAGACGTCTTCGGACAGCACTGGCTCTTTGGCTTTGAAACGGAGATGAGTCGGGAACGACTAACACACATGTGTGGGGAAACCTTTACCATTTTATGGGAATAGAGTGATCCCCAATGGTCTCTAACCAACCACAAAGAGCCTCTTGTCTTGAAATCCTCTTCATTTGACCACGTTTCTCTGTTGTTCTTGAGGAGGACCCTTCAGAAGGTCCTGGAGAAAATCTATCTATGTTTTTGCCAGGAGTCAAAAATAATTTGATGGCAGATAATCAGAAGAAGGAGAAGGAGAAAGAGAAGGAGGAGGAGGAGGAGGAGGAGAAGAAGAAGAAGAAGAAGGAGAAGAAGAAGAAGAAGAAGAGGAGGAGGAGGAGGAGGAGGAGGAGGAAGAAAGCAATCCCTCCAGGGAAGGTCTCTCCCTCTTCTCTCCTCTTTCCACTCCTTCTTTCTCTCCTCCTCATCCCCCCCACCTCTGCCCTCTCCCCTCTCCCTCTCTTCTCCTTCTTTTCTCTCTTCCACACTCTTCATCTCATTTACATGGTGTGTTTCAGCCTCTCAGCAAGCTCCATTTTACGTTGATGGTATTTGTAATCTCATTTCAATAAACATAGCATATATCCTCCTTCCTTTTTTTTTTAATAAGAAAAAAAAAGTATACATCTATAACAATTATATTTGTAGCTAGAATATATAGCTGGAAATTGTATCCAGGTCCACCTTTTGGCCAAAATTAAGTTTTTAAAAAAATGTAACCACACATGAGCTTCTTGCAGAGTTTTCTCTTGTTATGAACCTCCTGTGAGGACGGCTGAGCTATTGTCCTATTTAGATAATATGGGAGACGTTGATTCACACTGTCATGACAGATTAATGCAGCCGTGGGGACGCCAGCAGCCCTCGCGATGTCTTGGGATCATCAACCGTTTTCTGCTCCCATCCGTCAACCCCTGTCGGGTTAGCAAACGGGCGAGAGCTGGTGAGCTCGGGGGCCCACGTGATGTGGAGCAACCTTTGTGGATGTCGTCTCTCGTGATGTCCCCGTTTGGAAGTCATTTTCACCCGGGAGGGGTTCCCGGTGGCCTAGCCAGAGGACCGGACTCCTCCCTCAGCGATCAGAACACTGGGATTAAAATCGGCCTAAGGATGGAAGAGATTTGGGGTGACACTTGGAGCAGGACTGTGGAGCCCACCATCCATGTTTAGGGCCGGGACAAAGGTACGGTTTAAAAGGTAAAAAGGTAAAGGTTCCCCTCGCACATCTGTGCTAGTCATTCCTGACTCTAGGGGGCGGTGCTCATCTCCCTTTCAAAGCCGAAGAGCCAGCGCTGTCCGAAGACGTCTCCGTGGTCATGTGGCCGGCATGACTCAACGCCGAAGGTGCTCAGAACGCTGTTCCCTTCCCACCAAAGTTGGTTCCTATTTTTCTACTTGCATTTTTTACGTGCTTCCGAACTGCTAGGTTGGCAGAAGCTGGGACAAGTCATGGGAGCTCACTCCTTTCCATGGTACTAGGGATTCGAACCTTGTTGTCTTAGGAAGCCTCTCCTAATTTTTAGCTGGTTCATTTTGGTTCTAGCTCTCATCTAGGGAGCACCAGAGAAGAACATGGTCCATGATCGCTCTCCTGCTCCAGGTGTCAGCAATCTGTAGCTCCAGAGCCGCATGTGGCTCTTTCCTCCCTCTGCTGCGGCTCCCTGTTGCCGGTCGGTTCCACAATTGATAGGGCTTTTGGTTATGACAGGTAGAGGAAAAAGGAGGCTGTGTTAGGAGGAGACTCTATGGTGGGGGAACCGGACTTCCATTTGGCTCCAGAATTGAATAGAGGGGGAAGGGGCTTCCATTCAGGATCTTTGTGGCTCTTTGAGTGTTTAACGTTGCCGACCTTGCCCTGGTCTAACAGCTGCATGTTGAGTTTCAGATTCTGAAAGACCAACATCCATTTCCTGTTATTTCAATTTTGCAGATCTGGGCCTGGCAGTTCTCCAAGCCAGATAAGGTCGGTGACTGTAAATCCTCCTTTGAAAGACCTTGCTGGATGTGAATGAGCAGAATTCACAGGAAATTAATCAAAGGGTTTTTTTGGTTGGGACCAGGAGTTGGCTTCCTGCTCTTGGGAAGAAGCCTCGGTCAAAGCAGGAAAAAAAAGCTAAAACTACTTTGATTGAGATTGGCTACAATGACAGATCTTGCAAGTTGGGATGTGCTCTCCTCCTCCTCCTCCTCCTCCTCCTCCTCCTCCTCCTCCTCCTCCTCCTCCTCCTCCTCTGAACCAGGGAAGTGTCCACCTGAGCCTCTTCTGATGTCCTCTTGTTTTGGTGGACTTCCAAGAAACGTTTCAGTCCCTTTTGCCTGGGAAGCTGTTCCCTGCATCTCTCTGTCAAGGTCATCGTAGCTACAGGACCACTGCATTTCCCTGACTGCATCGCACATTGCAGTGTGTGATTTGTTAGCGTTGCCTTGATGCTTCGATCAGCAACTTATTAAGCACTGAAAGCTCATTCGTGGCGACCCGAGAGGCGCCGTCGGTCCCTCGATGTGTCTTTTCAGGGGAAAAAAGAAAGAAAAGAAGTCGGGGTGGGGGGAAGGGAAGGTAGGATGCCCGGTGGTTGGAAACGAGATGCTCAGAGGTTTCCCCATTACAGCCTTGCCTTCTAGCCGCTGCCTTTTCGATAAGGGGGTCTCAGATATTAATTTTTATTTCTGTAAGATCCCCAGGCTTGGTTGAAACTCATTTGAATTAGAGATCAAAGATGAGGGATTCGAGAAGACGACCCGTTGAAATGGCTTTCGTAGCCTTTTGATGACTGCCCTAAAAGATGCCAGAAGATCGGAGAGCTCTCCCTCCCAAATGGACTGCATAAATCACCTGCCCATTCTACCGCTTTTACCTGGGGGACGAGTTAAAAAGGTGGACGGCATACTATTAATTATAGGTGTAATTTCCCTTACTTCTCTATTGAGAAGAAGGCTGGCCTGTATCTGAGATTCATAAAATCATAAGGTTGGAAGGGACCTTGGAGGTCTTCTAGTCCAACCCCCCTGCCCAAGGCAGGAAACCTTATTACTTATTATATCCTGGACCTTCAGTGATGGAGCATCCATAACTGTGCTCCATATCTTCTCTCGAAGACCTCCAGTGATGGGGCACCCATAACTGTGCTCCATATCTTCTCTCGAAGACCTCCAGTGATGGGGCACCCATAACTGTGCTCCATATCTTCTCTCGAAGACGTCCAGTGATGGGGCACCCATAACTGTGCTCCATATCTTCTCTCGAAGACCTCCAGTGATGGGGCACCCATAACTGTGCTCCATATCTTCTCTCGAAGACCTCCAGTGATGGGGCACCCATAACTGTGCTCCCTATCTTCTCTCGAAGACTTCCAGTGATGGGGCACCCATAACTGTGCTCCATATCTTCTCTCGAAGATGTCCAGTGATGGAACACCCATAACTGTGCTCCATATCTTCTCTCGAAGACGTCCAGTGATGGAACACCCATAACTGTGCTCCATATCTTCTCTCGAAGACCTCCAGTGATGGGGCACCCATAACTGTGCTCCATATCTTCTCTCGAAGACCTCCAGTGATGGGGCACCCATAACTGTGCTCCATATCTTCTCTCGAAGACCTCCAGTGATGGGGCACCCATAACTGTGCTCCATATCTTCTCTCGAAGACGTCCAGTGATGGGGCACCCATAACTGTGCTCCATATCTTCTCTCGAAGACCTCCAGTGATGGGGCACCCATAACTGTGCTCCATATCTTCTCTCGAAGACCTCCAGTGATGGGGCACCCATAACTGTGCTCCCTATCTTCTCTCGAAGACGTCCAGTGATGGGGCACCCATAACTGTGCTCCATATCTTCTCTCGAAGACCTTCAGTGATGGGGCACCCATAACTGTGCTCCATATCTGTGGAAGCTGTTTGGGAGGGGTCGATGTCGTTGGCTGAAGAGTGATTTTCTAGCCACCGAAGAAAGTAAATCTTTGGCTGAAGATGTGTTAAATTTAGCTGTCTGTTCCAGGAGGAGCAACAGCCCCAGATTTTGAAAGCCTCCTCTGCTTTTAACGTTGCCTTGAGACCTCCCTGGGAAGCAACTGGGGTGCAGATAGCAAGAGCTAAAGACACGCAACGGCCTATTAAGCAGATTCTCCTCCTGGGATCTTTGCCTGGCTCTCATGCAGCGTGGAAGCATTCCATGGCGGAATTCCCGCCGGACGAATTGAGATGGGTAAGCAAGGGTGACCTGATTAGGGCTTGCCGTTGGGGGCAATTTGTAGCATCTCCCCAATCGGCCGGTGGCTTTGGGAACCATAGTTTTCATCCAGCTCAACCCAGTTGGGAGACCAGGAGACTCAGCCAGCCTGAAGGACAACCCCCACCTCCGCAAAAGGAGCCACTTCCTGGTTTGAACCAGTGGTAAGGAGGCCCAATTAGGGACGGGAAGCTGTGGAAGACTTTAAAGAGGGGAGCAGCGAATGGAATGAGAGACTAAAGACGTTCCACGGAGATGCCGAAGCCAAGAGGGGAATGCCTGAAGACGAGTGTGCGAGAGATGAATGTGTGTGGGTGTTTTGCACTTGAGGCCACACTTCCTCCATCGCAGGCCCAGCCGCTTTTACTGCTGACGAGTACAAAACAGAAATGAGTACAGATCGCCTTTTAATTAGTCCTCGAGGAGACTTTCTTCAATGCCCCATGTCAGTTTCTGGCCAGGCGAAAATGAAGAGAGTGTTTTTACTTCGTTCCTTTCTTTGAAAAGAGTGAAGAGACCTTGGGGTCAAATTCCTAAACTGTGGGGACCCCCCTTCTTCCTGGGAAGAAGAGAGAGCATGATGGAAGGAAAGATCTCCTTCCTTCCTTCCTTCCTTCCTTCCTCCCTCCCTCCCTCCCTCCCTCCCTCCCTCCCTCCCTCCCCCCTCCCTCCCTCCCTCCCTCCCTCCCTCCCTCCTTTCTTTCTTTCTTTCTTTCTTTCTTTCTTTCTTTCTTTCTTTCTTTCTTTCTTTCTTTCACCTATGACTCTGGAAGTTTCTGGGGATCTCCTATCCCAGTTATTAGCCATGTCTAACCTCGCTCTCCTTCTCAAACCAAAGCCATTTGTTGAGCGTCTTCTTTTTCCCCCTTTCCCCTTTATAGAACAGCTCCTAAAAATTATCAGATTGAATGAACTTTTAATTGATTTGCTGAGTTCCTTTGCCGAAAAGAATGCCTGCGCTTCTTTGTAGAATAAAGAATGGGGTTTTTAGCAAGTCACGGATCTTCTGAGCTTACGCTTGCCACAAGGAATCAACCTCCATCGCACCAGGGACCCAAATCCGGGCAGCCTGCTTGATCCATCATGCTAACCCATCATGTCATTCGCTTTTTGCTTTAGAGGGCTCAACGCATGGTGATTTATTCAATAAATCAGAATTAGACAATGCACAGCTTAATGTGAGGGAGGAACCCACCTGGCAATTATGACCCTGTTTACACAATGACCTCCCTCCCCACCTCACCCACCCCAGTGAGGGTCATCTGGCACTCTTGATCTGCTGTAGGTCACTGTCCAGCTGGAGAACCTGTTGTAATTGGAGCTGTCCATGGTGCTGCATTCAGCCGGGAGCTGTCCACGGTCCTGCATTTGACCTGCTGGGTTTTAGTTGTCAACCTTCCATCCTCAATGAAAACCCAACAAAGAAGATCCTATTTGCTGCTCATCTGCCAGCAGATTCTTTGTGAATGGCTGTTACAGGAGAACGTGGATTGCAACTGAAGCTGGGCGTGTTGTTTAATGGGGTGGAAATTAACAATTGCCATTTTTTTCGACGAGGGGTTTTAAAAATATGCACTTTTCTTTATGCCAAGAATTCAAATCTGCCGTTATTTTTGCCACTGTGCAATGTTTAGCTTGGTATGGTAAATCTACATCTGATCATGTGCCCCACAAATACTGTTAACTCTATCTTCTCAAAATTGCACCTTGCACTACAAAAAAAAAACATAGAAGTAGAGAGGATTAGCTTGCAATAAATAGGTACTCACTTGAACTGCATTAACTCCTGTTTTCCTGCACTTGACAATATATCAAAGACCTCTCTCTCTCTCTTCGTTTGTCTTTTTTATTCTTTTAATCGTCATCTTGGCTGTTTGCTATGCATTTAGAGTTGGCAACTATAAAAGCGCAAGGGTGCAATAAGAGAGAAAGCTGTCGAGCAGTTTTCTTTTTCACCTGTGGCATCTTGAAGATGGGTGGACTTCAAGTCCCAGAATTCCCCAGCCAGCCATGCTGCTGTAGAGATTGGAAGGCTCTGTAGTTTTAACCTTGCCTCCCTGGGACATCCAACCACATAAGGATCTCCTGCTTGGGCAGGGGGTTGGATTAGAAAATATCCAAGTTCCCTTCAAAATAGAATAGAATATAGAATGGAGTAACAGAATTGGAAGGGACTTTGGAGGTCTTCTAGTCCAACCCCCTGCTCAGGCAGGAAACCCTATGCCACTTCAGACAAATGGTTGTCCAATCTCTTCTTTAAAACTTCCAGTGTTGGAGAATTCATAACTTCTGGAGGCAAGTTGTTCCACTGATTCATTGTTCTTACTGTCAGGGAATTCCTCCTTAGTTCTATGTTGCTTCTCTCCTTGATGAGTTTCCACCCATTGCTTCTTGTTCTACCCTCTGGTGCTTTGGAGAATAGTTTGACTCCCTCTTCTTTGGGGCAACCCCTGAGAGATTGGAAGACTGATATCGTGTCTCCCCTGGTCCTTCTTTTCATTAAACTAGACATACCCAGTTCCTGCAACCGTTCTTCATTTGTTTGAGCCTCCAGCCCCCTAATCCTCTTTGTTGCTCTTCTCTGCACTCTTTCTAGAGTCTCCACATCTTTTCTACATTGTGGCAACCAAAACTGGATGCCGTATTCCAAGTGTGGCTTTCTCAAGGCCTTATAAAGTGGTGTTAACCCATGATCTTGATTCCATCCCTCTGTTTATGCAGCCTAGAACTGTGTTGGCTTTTTTGGCACGTGGCTGGCTCCTTTTAATTGGTTGTCCACTAGGATTCCAAGATCCCTCTCACAGTTACTACTATTGATCATAGCAATAGAATAGAATAGAATAACAGTGTTGGAAGGGACCTTGAAGATCTTCTAGTCCAACCCTCTGCTTAGGTAGGAAATCCTACACAACTTCAGACAAATGGTTGTCCAATCCCTTCTTAAAAACCTCCAGTGAATTGGAACTTGAAATCTCATTATCCTGGGAATATCCTCCTTTGGGGAAACAGGACCTCTGTGGGAAGAAAATCAGCTTCCATGGTGGTGAAATGGAGACCAAGGGTTGCAATGCTTAGTGGTGATGCTGCATGGCCACCCCCAATGCCACCGCCCCCTTCTGCTCAAAGATCCTTGGCTCGCTTCCTCAAAACGTTCATGCCTTCTTCCATTAAATTGTCTCTCTCCACCCCCCCTACTCACCCCAACCCCAGAGAAAAGGGGGGGGAGGAAGGAGGGATCTGCCATTGGGCTATTAGTATGAATAATTATGCAAATGCTTCAGGGAGCTGCTGAATGTCCGTCACTAGATGTAATTAATGCTTCGGGTGCCGAGATGATTCCTTTTCAATTTGTTCTTTCCCTTCCTTCCACCGCGTCGGAGATGGTGGATGGGGTGGAGTTGCTTTGGAGTGGGGGTGGGGATGGGGGGAAGGGAGATGGAGAGGGGGTTCATTTGCATAATGAAAAGTTCTGCTAGGTGTGCATGGATTGGGAGGGAGGGGGAAGAAGAGGCAGGGAACAGAAAATTGGAGAAAGGGAACCAGAAGCAAGCAGAGAGAGACCAAAGATTCGATCATGGGTGGTTCTTCTTCCTCTTCCTCTTCTTCGTCTCCTCCTCCTCCTCCTCCTCCTCCTCCTCTATCACCTCCTCCTCCTCCTCTCCTCCTCCATCTCCGCATCTCTTCTTCTTCTTCTTCTTCTTCTTCTTCTTCTTCTTCTTCTTCTTCTTCTTCTTCTTCTTCTTCTTCTTCTTCTTCTTCTTCTTCTTCTTCTTCTTCTTCTTCTTCTTCTCCTCCTCCTCCTCCTCCTCCTCCTCCTCCACCACCTCCTCTCTTCTTCTTCCTCCTCCTCCTCCTCCATCTCTTCCTCCTCCTCCTCCACCACCTCCTCTCTTCTTTCTCTTCTTCTTCTTCTTCCTCCTCCTCCTCTTCTTCCTCTTCCTCTTCTTCATCATCTCCTCTCTCTCCTAATCCTCCTCTCCTCCTCCTCCTTCATGCTTTATATCTTGCTTTATATCTTTTATATCTTTATAATTTTATATCTTTCTTCCCTTCCTCCCCCCCCCCCCATTTTTAAAAAATAAATAAAATGTGTGTGTAAAGACAAGAGGAAGAGAAACATCGGCAACCCCGGGAAATGGCTGCAACCGGAGCTTAAATCCCACATCAAAGTCCTCCTCAAAGGGCTGATTTTGCTTCTCTGACAAAGCCCGATTGCCATTTGGATAAAGGGATTCCAGGCAGGCAGGGAGGGAGGGAGGGGAAAAAAGGAAGAGAGAAAAGGTTGAGCTTTAGGGAATGTTGGTGGAATAGCAAGCAAGCAAGGACGATCATGCCAAGTGAATGTAATAGCTTCTGTCTTGTGAAGAAAGGGTAGAAAGGAAAGAGAAAAAAGGAGGAATACAAGATATGTATTTTTCCTTTCTTTTTCTATCCTTTCTTTTCTTTTCTCCCCTCCCCTTTCATCTACCCTCAAAACTACACTATAGGGCACTGCACCCCAGAACAAGTAGGCACAAGGACAGTTTCTCCCTGAATGCCATCCCTCTGCTAAAGAACTAAACCCCACAACACTGTCAAATAATTTCCTAAGACTGTATTACTATTTTTCTTCTCAGCCTTTCTAGTATCTATCTCCTCCCACTTATGACTATAACCATGCTTCTTGTATCTTTACGATTTATACTGTTTTATTTAATTCCCTAGTATGATTTGATTCCTTATTACTAACCTATAGCTATCACTAAGTGTTGTATCTTATGATTCTCCCTCCTTCCCATCTCCCTCCCTCCCTCAAGAGGGAGTAGATGAATAAATTGGAATGGATGAATATATATATATTGATCAGCTCAAATACTTATGTATAATATATATATATATGAGAGAATATTTTCACAACTCCTGTTATGGGCCCCTTTAAGGGAGGAGACAAACTGTCATTTTTTCAAAATGACTGGGTTCAAATCCCAGTAGAAGGAGTATGGCCAGCTGAAGAGGGCTAATAAGGCTAATATATATATCCATTTTTCCATATCTATATATCTTTATATCTATATATCTATATCTATATATCTTTATATCTATATATCTATATATGTATGTATGTTAGGTTTTTGAGCTGATCAATAAATAAATAAGGGAGACTAGCATAGATCTATTTCGAGCTTTTTAGCTCTCATCAGCTAGCCATATCCTTACTGGGATTTGAACCGGGGCTCTATTACATGCTAGGCAGTATGTAATCAAATACCAGCTCAAAAACCTAACACGCACATATAAAAAAAAGTACACAACGGAACTCATGGCTTTCTGTCTAGATGGTCTCTGGTGATGAGCCGAAAGGCAGAAAAGGAAAGCAGTATGCTTCCTCCCTTAATTGAGGCCTAACAGGGTGTCGTTTCTGATTAGGGTTAATTCAGTTCTTTTCAGGATCCTTTTGATGGCTGAGGTTTTAGAATGGAATTTTAGTTGGAAGTATGTGGGGATGAGGCTTTTGTCTCGGCAGTTTCGTAGGAATGTGAGGTCACACCAGATGGTGGCTTTTTCGTAGGTCTTGGTGAGCAGAAAGGTTTCCTCCCCGTAGAGGTGAGATATTAATGGGGGCTTAACAGGGTGTTGTGACACACACACACACACACACACACACACAATCTTAGAAAAACGGTGCCTCTTTCCACCATCCAGGTTGCCCCCGAGGGCTTGAGCTCTGCGAGGAGCAGGTGTTCCTCCGTCTCCCTTCGTGGCCATCCTTAATATTTCTCCTCTGCAGAAGCCTTTGTGCTGATTATTTATTAGACCTAAATTCCTGCTCGCAGCCATCGTGGCGCAGGAGGCAACAGGCTTCATATTTAACGCTGTGACAGAAAGCTAAATGCGAGGCTTGGAAAAAGAGGTTTATGGGGCTGTAAACAGGCCCTCCGCATTCCTTCCCTGGCTGCTGTCACTCCAGTTATTGGATCAAATCCTTGGGGGTGGGGGTAGGGGGACCCCTTGGCTGTTAGGGGAAAGCGGGAAGGAAACGGTAATTGAGGAAGGAAAGCAGGAGGAAGAGGAAGAATTAAACCAGCTGCCATCCAAGGACACGTTCGGGTTAACAATAACAGCAGCTTGATGCTAAAATGTTCACTGCAGTTGGCAGGAATCAAAGGGTTGGATCTCCAAAGATGACACAGGATTTGAACCGTTGCGTCATTCCATTTTTTGAGGTGGGGGGGGGAACATTGGGTTGGACTCTTCTGGATATTACAATACAATACAATACAATTGCAGAGTTGGAAGGAACCCTGGACGTCTTCCAATACAATCACCTGCCCAGGGAGGAAGCCCTCTACCATTTCAGACAAATGCTTATCCAAATATCTTCTTAAAGATTTCCAGGGTTGGGGCATTCACAGCTTCTGGAGGCAAGTTGTTCCACTGGTTAATTGTTCTCACTGTCAGGAAATTTCTCCTTAGTTCTAAGTTGCTTCTCTCCTTGATGAGTTTCCACCCATTGCTTCTTTTTCTGCCCTCAGGTGCCTTGGAGAATAGTTTGACTCCCTCTTCTTTGGGGCAACCCCTGAGATATTGGAACACTGCTATCATGTCTCCCCCAGTTCTTCTTTTCATTAAACTAGACAGACCCAGTTCCTGCAAGCATTCTTTTTATATTTTAGCCTCCAATCTCCTCATCCTCTTTGTTGCTCTTCTCTGCACTCTTTCTAGAGTCTCCCCATCTTTTTTACATTCTGGTGACCAAAACTGGATGCAGATATTCCAAGTGTGGCCTTACCAAGGCCTTATAAAGTGGTGTTAACCCTTCATGCCATCTTGATTCTATCCCTCTGTTCTCAAACTTCTTCTTCATGTCCCAGAAGTCCTCAGGTGGCAGCCTGCTTTCATGGCTTATCTCCTTGCAAGATGGAAACTCATCAAGGAGAGAAGCAACCTAGACCAAAGGAGGAATTCCCTGATGGTGAGAACAATTAACCAGGAGAAGGACTTGTTTCTAGAAGTTGTTGAAGAGTTGTGGACTTCAACTCCCAGAATCCCCCAGCCAGCATGGTGTAGACCCTGGAGTAGGGTCTCCTGCTTGAGCAGGGGGTTAGACTAGAAGCCCTCCAAGGTCCCTTCCAACCTTGCTATTCTATTCCCCAAAGCACCTTTGTGTGCAGGACAAGAATTCATGAATGGAAACTAATCAAAGAGAGAAGCAACTTAGAACTGAGGAGAAATTTCCTGACATTGAGAACAATTAATCGGTGGAACAGAAGTTGCCTCCAGAAGTTGTGAATGCCCCAATCCTGGAAGTCTTTAAGAAGATGTTGGATAGCCATTTGTCTGAAACGGTATAGGGTTTCCTGCCTAGGCAAGGGGTTGGACTAGAAGACCTCCAAGGTCCCTTCCAACTCTGTAATTCAAATTCAAAGATACTGTCTCAGTGACCTTCCTAAACCCCTTTCCAACATCTGGGGCAGCCCTTATGAATCGCTTTGATGAAAGTTCATCTTGGACAAAAAAACCCCATTGCTTGTCATTCTCCACCTCCTGTTAACAAAGTGTATGTGTGTGTGAAGAAATCCCAGCTGTTGTTATCCAGCTGTTTGACTTGCATCCATGCTGCCTTGCCCATATTTCATTTCCCAGGCTGCAGAAACTGCCACCGTCCCTTGGAGACAACAAAATTGTAAGACAGACTATATTTTAAATATCTGGGCGATGGGAAGTGATAGAGGCCCTTTCGTCTTCTATCCGGCATTAAAAAAAAAAAATTTGCCGAAATTAACATTCGTGGAAATTAATGAGCGTGGAATACAGCTGGAAAGAAAAAATGAAAGCGAAGACTCTTCGATTCATCCCGACATCTAATTTATTGAGGTTCCTGTTGCCAGCGATATTGATGGCGTGCTCGGAGATGGCTCTCTTAGATTCATGGAGAACGTTCTGGAGGAATCATTAGCCATAATGCTTAAATATATCTTCGCTACTCAAAAGCCATCGGCTTCACCGAGAAGTAATTGCTTTCAAGGTGGTGCCTGGCTTCACAGAAGCCTCCACGGGCTGTGTCAGGACACCGTGGAAATGTGTGTGACGTACAAGCAGACACCGTCCGAAGAGAGTTGGAAGGGACCTTGGAGATCTCCTAGTCCAGGGGCCAGCAACTTGTGGCTCTGGAGCCGCATGTGGCTCTCTCATCCCTCTGCTGCGGCTCTCTGTCGCTCAAAATAGTCAGACAAGGGAAAGGTTTTGTGGCTCCCGATGTTTTCTTTTCTGTGCGAAATGGAACCAAGTGGCTCTTTGAGTGTTTAACGTTCAGGAGTGGGGAGGGAATGGGGATTTTGTAATATTCTTCCCCCAGGACATGGGTCAGCAACCGGTGGCTCTGGAGCCACATGTGACTAAGCTTGAGTAGGGTTGCACTACAGTGTGCAACCAGTAACCAACCTTCTCAAGCTGGTTTCAGGATGGCCATTGGTTATGTGTGTGTGTGTGTGTGTCCTGACAGTGAGAACAATTAACCAGTGGAACAACTTGCCTCCAGAAGTTGTAAATGCTCCAACACTGGAGGTTTTTAAGATGTTGGGTAACCCTTTGTCTGAAATGCTACAAGGTCTCCTGCTCGAGCAGGGGTTGGACTAGAAGACCTCTAAGGCCCCTTCCGACTCTATTATTCTGTTATTCTATTATTCTCTCTCTCTCTCTCTGTTTAATATCAGGCTGGCTGCTCACAATTCAATCCAAAACGAGTTTCTCTATTAAAAAAAGAAAAGAAAAGAGACATTTTCAGAGCGCAGTCTGGGTGACCCAGATACCGAGTGTGTAAATGAAAGGCTGGGTTTTGCTGGTCCTTCAAAGGCCTGTCACGCTCGGGGTGTAGGAGATGCTTGTGCGAAAGCAGGCGTGCCTAGAAACCGAAATGGGGCTGGATGAAAAGATGAAACAACCCTGAGCCAGCCTGCCAGGACATTTGTAAACGGTGCAACGGTCTTCCTCCCTCGCCGGCTGCTGGATCCGAGCGCCATAAACAAGGAGGATGCATCACTAATCCCTCCCCTCCCCCGCTCCTCTCCGGTTTTCCTGCAGGTTTCCTTATTTTGCTTCCTTTCCTGTCCCTGTTGGCCCAGACATCCTGCGGCAAGCAGGCGATGGGTGGCTGGGTGGCGGCCTTCCCTTGCGACTTGAAGATTGAATGGGGCAAGGCCCAGTGAGGGATGCTTTTTAATTTGGATTGTTTCCCCCTCCATGCTTGCTGCAGTCGACAGGAAATGAATGCTTCGGTTTGTAAATGAGTTGGGGTAAGGGGGAAGACTGCGGGGTGTGGTCAAATTAGGGTGTCGGCTGGGTTGGGTAGCTTTCTCCTCCCTCCCTCCCTCTCTCCCTCCCTCCCTCTCCTGGCTTCCTTTCTCTCCCTCCCTGTTTCTCATCTTCCTTCCTTCCGTCCTCCCTCTCTCCCTCCCTCCCACCTTCCCTCTCCTGGCTTCCTTTCTCTCCCTCCCTGTTTCTCATCTTCCTTCCTTCCTTCCTTCCTCCCTTCCCTCTGTCCTTCCCTCCCTCTTTCTTTCTTTCTTTCTTTCTTTCTTTCTTTCTTTCTTTCTTTCTTTCTTTCGACTGTGAGCATCACCTGGCCTACTGTTGAGACAGAATGTAGAATTTAGACATTGGAGATCTTAGAATTTAGTACCCAAGGACTAGATTTTTTTTAAAAAAAGTATTAATCCCATTTCTACAGTTCGAGAGTCCTTTTCCTATTTCTGTAGTTTGATGGTAAAGCCCAACATTGGGTGTAACCTCATCAATCCCGTTTTCTTTTCTCCGTCACTTAGCAGACACAAAACAAACGTTGTGATTCGGCTCAGCCCTCTCTCCTACACCTCCTGCCTGCCAAAGAGTCCGGTGAGACTCGGCAGGCTTCCCCGCTGCATGTTAAAGGCCCATTTATTCTAATAAACGATGCCCTTGTGCTCTTTTTTTCCCCAGGAGTTCTGGGCGTCATTGATTTAATTATTATTATTTAAATAATAAAACAATGAAATCTCTCCCTTGCTGGGTTCAAGGGTGCTGATCCTGTAACTCAGTGGTCTCCAACCTTTGCAACTTTAAGTCTGAAGGACTTCAGCTCCCAGAATTCTCCAGCCAGCTTTGCTGAAGGACTTTGCTGAAGCTTTGCTGGCTGGAGAATTCTGGGAGCTGAAGTCCTTCAGACTTAAAGTTGCAAAGGTTGGGGACCCCTGCTGTAACTGGTTAACCCGAAGAATTTGAGGGCTTTTATTAGCAATGTTAAAAAGAAAAGTAAGAGAAAGCAAAGAAAGGATGGGTGGGGAAAAAAATGAATGGATACACGAAAAAGTATCCGAAGGATATATGAACGTTATAAAGGAGGGGAAAAATATACGCAGAATGGTTGCAGGAGCTGGGTATGTATCATCTGCTGAGAAGAAAGGCTAGGGGTGACATAAAAGCAGTCTTGCAATATTTGAGGGGTTGCCCCAAAGAAGAGGGGGGCCAACCCAAAGCACTTGAAGGCAGGACAAGAAAGAATGGATGGAAACTCATCAAGGGGACAAAGCAACTTAGAACTAAGGAGAAATTTCCTGACAGTGAGAACACTAAACCAGTGGAACATCTTGCCTCCAGAAGTTGTGGTTGCTTCCATCACTGGAGGTCCCAAAGGTGCTTTTTCAAGAGGCAACTGGACTTTTTGGTTATTCTCTGGAGGCGTTTGGCTTCTTATCCAGTTTCTTCTTCTTCTTCTTCTTCTTCTTCTTCTTCTTCTTCTTCTTCTTCTTCTTCTTCTTCTTCTTCTTCTTCTTCTTCTTCTTCTTCT
The DNA here is from genome assembly GCA_039707465.1 of Rhabdophis nuchalis. Lineage (NCBI taxonomy): Eukaryota > Metazoa > Chordata > Lepidosauria > Squamata > Natricidae > Rhabdophis > Rhabdophis nuchalis. The sequence continues at coordinate 2,906,753 of CM077659.1, read as the reverse complement.
TCTTCTTCTTCTTCTTCTTCTTCTTCTTCTTCTTCTTCTTCTCCTCCTCCTTCTCCTTCTCCTTCTCCTTCTTCTTCATTTCTCTGAAGACGACGATGAAGAAGAAGAAGAAGAAGCTTCTCCAACCATGACTTAGAGGACTGAGAATCTCCATAGACCTCCATCACTGGAGGTTCTTCACAAAGCAATTGGACAACCATTTGGCTGAAATAGTATAGAATTTCCTGCTTGGAGTAGAAGACTTCCAAGGCCCTTTCCAACTCTGTTATTATGTTATTCTGCTAACATCATGAAGGACAAAAAGGTTCTTGGACTGCAGGCAGGACTCAGTCCTTGGTGGCCTACAAGGACCAAAAGATTAGTTGGGGGAATTCTGGAGGTTGAAGTCCACTCAGCTTAAATTCACAGCGATGGAGAAATTCTGCATCAAGGGCTTTCTTCCCACAGCCCTACTGCTGTGTAGACGTTTATCTTTATGCATGTCTGGAAGAAGTCAATGACAACCGAATTAAGACCAATGTGATTATTCTATTTTGTTTACCCTGTTTTGATTCTTCCTCTGAGCTCGGGTAACACATCCGACAACAACATCTGCTGCGGCATGAATAGCAAATTAAAGACAACTTGCTTGGATAGGACAGAGATGCACAAGGTTTGGGATGCTTGGAGGAGATCTTAGAGGTTCTAGAAGCCAGAGTGGAGAGGACAACTGCAACACCCATCCAGCATGCCTGGGTTGGAGGATTAAAAAGGGGAAATGTTGTGGCCCAGCCGGCTCAGGATGAGCTGCTGATGGATTCCTCTAGTGAGGAGTCCTATGAGTCTGCTCTAGAGGAGGAGGCCGAGTGTGAGAGAGCAGAGAGCCCGGCTAGGCATCAAGAGGCACCTGGGGCTTGGTGTAGTGGGGAGGAGGAAACCCAGTTTGTCCCTGATGTCAGGCTAAGAAGGATCGAGAGGAGGCAACGTCAATTAGCAGAAAGACACAAGCGGAGGAGATAAGCTGCCTAATTGACCGGCCCCTCCCAAGAGGCTTTAAAAGAAATCCTCTGTGAAGAGTAGGTTTGCAGGAAACAACGTATCATCTGAAGAGTCAAAGCTTTTGTGTGTGTCAAGTTATTTCGTTAAGAATCTTCAGGCCTAGTCAAGGTCAGTCCGGGCAAGCTGCCAAGTATCAGTCAGTGTAGTCATTTGTCTTGTGAAGGAGGGAGTCAGAACAGCTTTCTATAGAATCAGACGAACTGAAACTTAGTCAAACTCTCCTGTTTGTTGTCTGTTCTTTTAATCTTTCAATTAGCTGAAATTCTGCATCGTAATCGTAATAACACTAGCAGTTAGACTTATATGCTGCTTCACAGTGCTTTCCAGCCCTCTCTAAGCGGTTTACAGAGTCAGCCTCTGGCCACCAACAATCTGGACATACATAAAACCCCGCGAGGACCTTCAGCGCCAAAAACCCACCAAAAATGAGGAAAAAAGGAGGCCAGCAAGTTAAAAATGCACCTGCTGCAGTCCATGTCGTGAAAACAACATGAAGCTGAAATATCATATAATTAGGTTTTTGCTTGTTGCTTTAAATTGGAAAGGGAGGGAGAGAGGAGGGGAAGGAGGGAGACTCGGAGGTGACATTGGGCATGAAAGAGGAAAACCTAACGGCTTCAAATATGTGCAAATATTAGCATAATGGGAAAACTTTATCTCCTTCTATTTGCTCCTGTCTGAAGCAGCACATTTGTTCAACGGCACTGATTATTATTATTATTGTTGTTGTTGTTGTTGTTGTTGTTGTTGTTGTTTTTGGGTGGTTGCTTTTAGAAAGACGGAACTTGCAAAGGCTAGCTCGAGAAAGCTAAAATTAATCTCTTGGAGAACTTCTGGGTTTCTAGCTATCATTCGTGGTTCTCCCTGAGAATGTTCCCACTGCAGGTCAGGGGTGAAATCCAGCAGGTTCTGACCAGTTCTGGAGAAGCGGTAGCGGGAATTTTGAGTAGTTGGGAGAACCGGCAAATGCCACCTCTGGCTGGCCGCGCCCCCATCTATTCTCTGCCTCCCGAGTCCCAGCTGATCGGGAGGGAATGGGGATTTTGCAGTAAGACCTTAAATCCAAAATGGAAGGTGGTCACCAGCTCCCTTTTATCTAATTACAGGGCTGGAGTGGCTAATGAAGCATGGGCCTTCCCCCAGTCTAAACAGGTACCATGGATGGCTAATCAAGGGGAGGAGCTGAGACATTAATTTAATTATCCCGGATGGCTTCGTTTCCAACAGCGCTATGATAGAACCATCTCTCCTCCTCCTCTCTTTTCTAACAAATGGCATCCAATTCCACCCCAGCTCATCCACCAGATACCTTACTACAAGGAGCAACATTAGTTGCGTTGCTTTTATGGGGTGATGGAGAAAAAATAGAAGGAAGGGAGGAAGGGAGGGAGGGAGGGAGGAAGGAAGGAAATGAGGAAGGGAGGGAGGGAGAAGGAAGGGAGGAAGGAAAGGAGGAAGGGAGGAAGGGAGGGAGAGCGGTAGGAAGATAGGAAGGGAGGAATTGAGGAATGGAGGAAGGGACGAAGGGACGAAGGGACGAAGGGAGGGAGGAAGGAAGAAAGAAAGGATTAAGGGATACGTTTCTAGCATCGGAAAGAGATATGCTTAAAGCTCAACCATCCTTTGTGCATACAAGCTGGTAACCACCTCTAAACCTCAGTTATTCCGACCATAAAACAGGCATAACTGGCCACACATACAAGAGCCCTACTTTAACAGATGAACAGAGTTGGAAGGGACCTTGCAGGCCACCTAGTCCAACCCCCTGCCTAAGCAGGAGACCCCCTATATCTGCCTCTACCTAGGATCGAACTCACAACCTCCTGCTTGTGAGGTTGTGAGTTCTTTAGATGCCTTCCAAACCAGCATCCTTCCAGTCCTAGGATTCTATGGTTTTCCTTTAGCTACGTTCCAGATCAGGCCTTGAAGAAAGAAAGAAAGAAAGAAAGAAAGAAAGAAAGAAAGAAAGAAAGAAATCCATGGGTCTTGAGCATCAAAGAAGAGGATGGAAGAGTTCATTGGGTCCAACTCAACCCATTTCAGGAGGGCTTGCATTGGCCGTCGGATGTCTCAGCCCATCCCAAGGGCTGTCCATCTTCTCCATGCCTCCCTCTCATTTCTTTGGGGTCTGGGGTTTGAGGGCACCAATGGCAGGTACCTTGCGTTTGTTAAAGCTTGTTTATCTCCACTTTGGAGAGCGTTTGCCGTGTGATCACAGCTGGAAGCTTCCATCTGTTCGTACCTTCCTCTCCCTGCAGGCCCAGCCCCCCCTCCCTCCCCCCATGTCAAAGGAAACCCACCGTGGATGTCTGTGAAAAAGACTTTTTTCCAAAGGAGCTTCACGGCGTTTGTCTTTGATCAAGAAGAAGCCGGCTTCAACGCTTACATCTATTTGCGAAAGGCGGGCTGGGGGAGAAAAGGAAAAAGGTGCAACGTTTTGAAAGATGAATGCAAATCAAGTATGTGGGTATTTGGGAAGTGTAGAATGGGAAGGTCTGGGCCTCCTCCTCCTCGTGAGAATTCACCTACCAAGTTTTTCTTTTGTTGCACTTCTCCCCTCCCCTCCCCTTCTCTCTCTCCTCCCCTCCCTCCCTCCCTGTTTTCCTTTCTTCCTCCCTTCCCTCCCTCCTTCCCTCCCTTCCCTCCATTTTCCTTCCTTCTCTCCCTGTTTTTCTTCTTTCCTTCCCTCCCTCCTTGTTTTCCTTCCTTCGTTCCTTCCCTCCCTCCCTCCTTGTTTTCCTTTCTTCCTTCCTTCCTTCCTTCCCTCCCTCCTTCCCTCCCTTCCCTCCATTTTCCTTCCTTCTCTCCCTGTTTTTCTTCTTTCCTTCCCTCCCTCCTTGTTTTCCTTTCTTCCTCCCTTCCTTCTCTCCCTGTTTTCCTTCCTTCTCTCCCTCCCCTCCCTCCTTGTTTTCCTTCCTTCCTTCCTTCCCTCCCTCCCTCCCTGTTTTCCTCCCTCCCTCCCTCCCTTTTTCCTTCCTTCCTTCCCTCCCTTCTTCCCATTTCTTTCTTAATGGACATCATACCCTGCGTTGAAAGAATGAAGAAGCATCTTTCCTCTCCTTGATGATTCCTTAGGCAGTTTGTCGGAGGACGAAGGTCAATTAGCTTAGAAATAACTTCCGCCTCACCGCCTTCTGATGTTTGCCCATCCCTTCTTGGTTTATTTAGCTGTTCTTAAGTGCTTTGACCAAGGGAGAAATTTAGCCATTTAGTAATGAGGGAAATGGCAGCTGATCCATCACAGCTGGGTTTTTAAAGATGGCTTCCAATATCGACTGGCTATCGAACCAGCGCCGAATCCTACGGCAACAGCGCATCGTCATACAAAGTGAACTTCGCTACAATGGACTTAACGGAATAACAGACTTGGAAGGGACCTTGGAGGTCTTCTAGTCCAGCCCCTTGCTCAGGCAGGAAACCTGGATAATGTCCTCTTGATTTCTGTCAAGAAATTGAAGCCATCACATCTCTTGCTATCTTCACAAAAAACCCAGTGAGGATTTTAAGGCTGGGATAGCTGGGATATTTCCCTGGGAATAAGAATTAAAACTAGATTAATCTATGAATTCTATTATAGATGGCTGAGACGCTGAGCTTGTTGATCAGAAAGGTTGGCAGTTTGGCGGTTCGAATCCCTAGCGCCGCATAACGGCGGGAGCTCCCGTGACTTGTCTCAGCTTCTGCCAACCTAGCCGTTCAAAAGCACGTAAAAAAATGCAAGTAGAAAAATAGGAGCCACCTTTGGTGGGAAGGGAACAGCGTTCCATGCGCCTTTGGTGTCTAGTCATGCCGGCCACATGACCACGGAGACATCTTCAGACAGCGCTGGCTCTTGGGCTTTGAAACGGAGATGAGCAGCACCCCCTAGAGCCAGGAACAACTAGCACAGATGTGCGAGGGGAACTTTTACCTTTTAATCTTTTAATCTTTTAATACTTTAGGCGGACAGTTGATTTTTTCCCACAACTGGAAGTGATAGCCAACGGTTTACTCAAAACCTCCTCTCTCTCTTCTGATAGGCCACTCAGGTGGGGAGAACTGTGCTTGGGTTGTGAGTATGGTGGCCACGTACTGCTGAATTTCTTTACCTTGTCCAAATATTTTTTCCACTCCAGCTATTCCAACTATTATTAAATCTGCTGTGCCAAGGTTTCAGATGGAGGCGAGGTTGACAGCTACCTTCAGCTAAGCCAACAGACCTCCCTGCTCCACCGTGATATGTCTTCAGATGAGGATGTCTAATTTGGTATGCAGATAATAGGGCGGGTGCGCGCGCACCTCCATGCCCACATGCTGGAAAACAGCCCCATAAATCTCGGGTTACCATTAGAATTTCATGGGAACATACATCTGAAATTTGGAATCTCATTATTCAACCAGGCATTAACTCACATCATTTCAGGGTATCGTCTCAGAGTCCAAAATAAGTTTATAATTTATAGCGAGTTCAGCCCGAAGGCCCTCCGCTTACAGATATATACCGGGGAGGAAGATGACGGACCTGTCACTCCGGCGCAGGTGAGTTAAGCTGATGAAATAATTGGTACATTGCCCATAAATTTATGGCAGGAAGCCGGGAGAGAGAGAGAGTTGTAACTTGGCTGGCACAGACAGCGGAGGATCAGGGGAATCATATCTCCATATGGGAGATCTTTCAGATATCTGGTACAAGGGAAGCTTTCGCGGAGTGTCTTCAGATCAGGTTGTTTTTATGCTTGTCTAAAATTCAGCGTGGTTTAAGTAGTTGGGGAAATGGATTGGTTAGAGACACATAATTCATGACAGGCCTATCGTATGGAGCCAGCAATGTGCTACAGGCCCTCCCCAAGGAGAGGGGGAAATAGAGATAACTGGAGTTTTCTAGCCAAAACAAAAGACTTTCTCCTGGGAACCAAGGTCATTCCCACAGGTGGCCACAGATAGAGAGAAGGAGTGAAGTTACCAGGCAACTGGATGGTACCTTGATTGGACCATGTGACTGGTTGTTTGGGAAAGGGAAGGAAACTTACTTTTAATTAGGTGAAAACTGCTGGAACCTTCCGAGTCGGTTTTCACCAGAACTGTGCCAATATGATATAGCCAATAAAACTATTCCTTGAGGAATCTACCTTCCTCGTAGCTTTACTTTCTATGGGTGTATTACTTGGAACCCTGACAGTGGGTGGGGTTAGAAGACCTCCAAGGCCCCTTCCAACTTTGTTATTCTTTAAGTCTGCAGGCTGGGGAGGTAGGTTAAGAGACAATGGGTGTAGACCAATGAACCTTCTAACTTCATTCTTCCTTTGCCTTCTTATTTTGCTCCCTGTTACTTTGTGTCTCCTCCTAATCCATCAAAAAGACCTGTGTCTAGGACCAGCCATCTCTTAGCTGGGGAAGATCCCCTGAATTTGACGTAGTATCACTCATTCCTTGCCTGGCGGTTGTAGCTGCCTATTCGTCTTTGCCTGTCTCGACTTCCATTAATATTGTCGCTCCCATTTCATGGTGGTAGCAGATTCTTGTGGCAGAATTAGCCCCATAAATATCCTTTCAGCCTCTCTGGGCTTCGCTGATAGCTTTCTGCTTCTCTACCATCATCCTGTTTTTGTTAACCCAACACGATTTCAGCCAAATGAAAAACAGTATTTCACGACTCTGTAATTTGCCAAGCGGTTGATTATGTTAGGAGGAGCCAACGCTGAAGAGCTGATTATCTCCAAGAGTGGTTGCCAACAGTCCAGGCAACGTTGAACGGTATTGTCTCACTGCAGAACCTGGTTGGAAGTAGAATCCGACCTTCTTTGGTCTGACCTTGGAGGAAACAACCACTCGGACAACAAGAAGAAGGGTGTGGACACTGAAGGAGTGACGAGCACGAGGACTCACGAATTGGTGGTTTGAAGACCAATTTATAGTTCCTTAGCTGTGGTCAAATTCCTTGACATATAGGGACATAGAGAACTGGCACATCAGAAAGCTTCCCATTGTCATCTCCAACTAAGATGTTAACAATCCTCCAGTAGATTGTCTAGTAGAGTAGCTAGCCAACTACATTTGACCTGGGGTTCACTCGTATTCATTCATTATTTTAATCATGGATTTTTTTAAAAAAAAGAAGAGATAGTCAAGCATTAGAATAGAATAACAGAGTTGGAAGGGACCTTGGAGGTCTTCTAGTCCAACTCCCTGCTTAGGCAGGAAACCCTACATCACTTCAGACATATGGTTGTCCAATCTCTTCTTAAAAAACTTCCAGTGTTGGGGCATTCACAACTTCTGGAGGCAAGTTGTTCCACCGATTAATTGTTCTCCCTGTCAGGAAATTCCTCCTCAGTTCTAAGTTGCTTCTCTCCTTGATTAGTTTCCACCCGTTGCTTCTTGTTCTGCCCTCAGGTGCTTTGGAGAATAGTTTGACTTTTCTTTGGGGCAACCCCTGAGATATTGGAAGACTGCTGTCCTGTCTCCCCTAGTCCTTCTTTTCATCAAACTAGACATATACAATTCCAGCAACCGTTCTTCATATGCTTTAGCCTACCCTCGGGTGCTTTGGAGAATAGTTTGACTCCCTCTTCTTCGTGGCATTAGATTTTGTTCCATTCCGTTGTTGGTGAGCTGGAACCAAGCAATGTATAACTTAGTCAAAATGAAGACCACAATTCTTGAAGGGCTTCGAGAGGGCGAGAGAAGATAGATCTTTTTGGATAGAATGAGACCATCAATCAGTGGATGAAAGCCGAGGCTAAAACCCCCCAAACCCTCCAAAAATGTGTTTGTGGGGGTCTATGAAATAATAGTCTTTCCCTGAATATTCAATTACCCCCTTGCTGCCACTAGATGGCACTGCGCCACGCCATCCTGCCAGAGAATTAAACATGGCACCAGATTTAACAGAACTTGACAAGTTATTTTAATCCAATTTTCTATCGTTGACGGTATATGCATAAGCAGAATCTATATGCTCAGAGGCAGTATATCTCTGCAGGCCAGGACAGGCAGGCAGGAAATTTAGGCTGTGACAGGAAAGATAAATTGGGCTAAACAGAGTTTAGGGCTGAGCCAATCCATACTACCTATCACGCATCAGAAATCAGTTGGCACCATCAGTGGGTTTCCGATCATCATCTTCTTTGATTTCCCCCCTGGTTTTCGGTGGAAAAAATCGTTGCAACCGCCTCCTTTTCTCCTCTGGATGGATCTTTTCGACAATGGCAGGCGAAGCCATCGGCTGACACAGCTTTGACAAAAAGGAGCCATTTGCAACCGTGGTTATATCTGTCAATAGCCATTATGGATGGGGTTGTTTGAAACCCCATTAAGCGCAGCGTTGACTGAGCTCTCCTCTTTGTTTTTTTTTGGAAGAGGGTCTCCAGCCGGGGCTTCAGCTCAGGAAAATGGCCTTTTCATGCCCGCATCGCAGGGCAGTAGGGAAGGTTTAATGCCCGAGGCGCCTCCCCCCTGTGATTTATCCTCCTCGGCGTTGCCGATGGGGCATCGCTGGCACCGTTATCACCCTTGACGCCTTGGCGCGGATGGAGGGGCGAGACCGGGCTCCCTTGGGGAGAATTTCATAGGGGGCTTCGTACTTGGGGCTCCGCTCGACTTTCAGAAAGAAGGAGGCTACTGCAGCCAGGAGGAATGTTAAGGAAGAGTTTGAAAAACCACCCCCTCCCCTCACCCAGGAAGCTGAAGGGGGGGGGAGCAATCTCTGGGCCTGAGGACCATTTTGGAATTGGCGAGCGCACTCACAAAATGGCAGGCCCTTGGCAAGGAGACAAATTGAGCTGCTCTGTGTCCAGCTTTTAGGGAGCAGAGAACAATTTCTGGCAGAAGAGATTCCCTCCCTCCCTCTTTCTTTCTTTCTTTCTTTCTTTCTTTCTTTCTTTCTTTCTTTCTTTCTTTCTTCCTTCCTTCCTTTCTTTCTTCCTTCCTTCCTTCCCTCTCCCCTCTCCCCTCCCTCCCTCCCTCCCTCCCTCTTTCTTTCTTTCTTTCTTTCTTTCTTTCTTTCTTTCCCCTTCCTTCCTTCCTTCCTTCCTTCCTTCCTTCCTTCCTTCCTTTCTCAAACCCTGATCTGGAAGGTAGCTAAAAATATCATAGAATCATAGGGCTGAAAGGGATCTTCCTTCCTTCCTTCCTTCCTTCCTTCCTTCCTTCCTTCCTTCCTTCCTTCCTTCCTTTCTTTCTTTCTTTCTTTCTTTCTTTCTCCCTGATTTGGAAGATAGCTAAAAGAAAACAATAGAATTGTGGGCTGGACAGGATCTTCCTTCCTTCCTTCCTTCCTTCCTTCCTTCCTTCCTTCCTTCCTTCCTTCCTTCCTTCCTTCCTTCCTTCCTTCCTTCCTTCCTTCCTCTTCTTTTCAATTAAAAGAATATTTTACCAAGCCAGCTGAGACAGAAGCCCTGATAGCCACCGAGGGAGGTTTCTCACTCCTGAAGTTGCATTAAAGTCCAATAAATTCTACTCTTAAAAGGCCCCCAAGGAGCAGAAAAAAAAACCCTAGCTACCGTCTCCCTCACGGCTGAGCTGAAAATCTCTCCACCCATCCGGTCAGCTAAGGACCACGGGACCCTGCCCACTCTTGCTCTGGGATGAGATGGAAGGAAGGTGGTGGAAGCAGGCAAAAAATACGCGTTGCCCAGCATCCATCTGTGTCCTGGTTAGTTGCGAGTGGAGGCAACGTTGGGTGGATGGAAACCAACATCCATCTAGGGCAGAAGTTTCCAGGCTTGGCTTCTTGAAGATTTGTGGGCTTCAGCTCCCAGAATTTCCCCTTGTGGCCGGGCGTTGAAGCCCACAAGTCTTGAAGTCCTCAAGTTTGGAGACCCCTCATCTGTTGGTGCTTTCAACAAGCGTCCCCATGCTTTATCCACCGATGGAGGATGGGCTCGTTTGGTTTTGACCTTGCGCAATCGGTCGACTCTTGGCAAGTCACAGGCAGTCATTTGCAAAAAAAGCCCCACCCCCACCCCCCGAGTCACAAAATCTGTCATGGGAAAGGATCCACAGTTTAGATCACCCGATCGAGACCGAAGTAGATCTTCTAGTGAGAACAATCAAGACGAGAGGCCGGAAGTGAAGAATTAGAGGGCTGCATTTGGACGTCAAAGCTCTGGTATACCAGGTTTGGGGACCGGTTGTTGATGGCGGTGGGATTCCTTGGCGGTAAAACATCTCATGACTCCAGCCTAGAGAAAACACCATCAGTGCTAGTGCTATCACTGATTCAAATTCAAATTCAAATTAAGATTTATTAACCGCACCCTCTCCCCACAGGGACCCGGGGCGGTGCACAGGCATAATTAAAAACAATATACAAAATACAAACATTACTTAAAATAAAATTAAATAAATCTACCTATGCTAAAAATATATAATTAAAACCCATTAAAATTTGTAATTAAAAGACAGAGAGAACTATTCAAGGTGCCGTTAGCTAGTTGGGTCATGAAATGTCTGCAAGAAAACCACCAGGTTCTGAGAGCACCAAGGACCCCACAGTTGTCGTCGTCCTCCTCCTCCTCCTCCTCCTCCTCCTCCTCCTCCTCCTCCTCCTCCTCCTCCTCCTCCTCCTCCTCCTCCACCACCACCACCACCACCACCACCACCACCACCACCACCACCACCACCACAAGCCCTTCTCCCTTCTAGCACTGATAATGTGACCTAGTCTGAGTCATGAAATATCTACAAGAAAACATCCAAGCTCAGAGAGCACCAAGGACCTCAAAGACGCCTTCTTCTTCTTCTTCTTCTTCTTCTTCTTCTTCTTCTTCTTCTTCTTCTTCTTCTTCTTCTTCTTCTTCTTCTTCTTCTTCTTCTTCCTCCTCCTCCTCCTCCTCCTCCTCCTCCTCCTCCTCCTCCTCCTCCTCCTCCTCCCCCCCATCCCCACAAACCCCATTCCCTTCTAGCACTGATGATATTACCTAGCTGGATAACAAAACGTCTGCAGGAAAACCACCAAGCTCAGAGAGCACTAAGGACCCCACAGTCTTCCTCTTCCTCCTCCTCTCCACAAACCCCTCTGCCTTCTAGCACTGATGGTATGACCTAGCTGGGTCATAAAACGTCTACAAGAAAACAAGCCAGATCAGAGAGCTCCAGTGATTCCTCCTTTCAATTCTGAGCTACGAACCTTCTCCTTTAGCGGTACCCAAGCTCTCTGGAGGTCTTCCTGGTGTCCCCACTTCATCCTCGGCTGCCTCTCGCTTCTCCGCCAAGCTTTCTGTTCTGCTGCTGCAGCTCCAGGCATAATCGATTCGCCCCCTTTCAAATATTTATGAAGCCTTGATGGATTTCTCAGGGTTTGAAGCAGGAGCTTTCATGAAATTCGGTTTTATTAGCTGGAAAGTCAATATTTCCCCTCCACTGTCTCTGGATCCGGTGGATTCCAAGCCACGTCTCAGCACCAGTGGCTGACAAGTTTTTTTGACCTCTTTGCATTAAAGCCATCCAGGAGATCCTGTCTGAAGGGCTGGGAAGATGCCTTGACCGCCGGGGAGGGCCGATGCCCCAGGAGGAGCTGAAAAGAAGCAAACATGCTAGCCAAAAAACCCACATAGCAAAAATTAACTGGTGATTGGCCCAAAGTCATCCAGCCAGCTTTCACGCCCAAGGCAGGACTAGAACTCACCATCTCCTGGTCATTGGCCCAAAGTCACCCAGCCAGCTTTCATGCCCAAGGTAGGATTAGAACTCACCATCTCCTGGTGATTGGCCCAAAGTCACCCAGTCAGCTTTCATGCCTAAGGCAAAACAAGAACTCCCAGTCACCTAGTTCACCGCTAGACCAAACTGCCCCAAATTGGTTTGACAGCCTTTTGCTGCTTCTCTGCCTGGTTTTAAAACGGGAATACCTCTCCCCTCTGCCCCCTCCCTCAAAGGAAGCTGAAGCACACAGTTCAATCTTCAATTATGCCAGACCTTCGTTGGGGTAATGGTCTTCCATCATTGATCTCAGATAGATCTCTCTCCTTCGGAGAACCTGCCAATATCTCTCTCACCCAGCACAGCGCTTCCCTCCCTGAGCAGTTATAAAATCCTTTCTCCATCACCATCCAACAATGCAGGCCCACTCTAAAATACGTTGGTCTCTCATTTGGAGGGTCGGTTTGTTTCGAAACCAGATTCCTGCCCTGCTTTTCTGTCTGGCTTTAGTCAAGCAGGGTGCAGAAAGTGGGCCCTCCGAGCAGGAGGCTGAGACGGCGAGAGACCTGAGTGCGAAAGTGTGTGAGAAGACGAAGGGAGCATTGCTTAGAAAATGTTAAGCCCATGTTTTTTGGGGGGGGGTCTCCATCCCTTGAGTGATGTGAAGCAGGGTTCTTTATACAAGGGAAGAGGTCTTAAAGAGTTGGATCCAGGCTTAGTCAGAAGTTGAAGTTGCCGAGCTTTTCAGATGGAAAGCTGACAGCCCGGGTTTGAGACCCAAGTGCTGTGGGATGGGGTGAGCTCCCGTTCCTTGCTCCAGCTGCTGCCCACTTAGCAGTTCAAAAACAGGCAAATGTGAATAGATTAATAGTTCTTCTAATAATACTTCAGTGGGAAGAACTCCAAGATCCCTTCGCACTCTGTTATTCTGCTATTCTGCTATTTTGTTATTCTGCTATTCTGCTATTCTGCTATTCAGTTATTCTGCATTACTGTTATTCTGCTATTCTGTCATTCAGTCATTCTGTTATTCAGTTATTTAGTTATTCTGCTATTCTGCTATTCTGTTATTCTGCAATTCTGTTATTCTGCTATTCTCTTATTCTGCTATTCTGCATTTCTGCTATTCTGTCATTCAGTCATTCTGTTATTCTGTTATTCAGTTATTTTGCTGTTCTGTCATTCTGTTATTCTGTTAGTTATTCGGTTATTCTGCTATTCTGTGTTTCTGTTATTCTATTATTCTGCTCTTCTGCGTGAAAGGGTTTTCCCCTTTGAGCGGGGGGTTGGACTAGAAGACCTCCCCGTTCCCCTTCAAGCCCCTGTTATGCCACGTTCTATTTGGCAGGAGGAGAAGTTCTGAAATGCGATTCTATTTATGGCTTTCCCCTCTCATGAAAAGTTTAACAACCTTTCCAGGAGGGAGAAGATGGAGCCCCATATGACTCACACATCCCCGGCTCCGAATAAGATTAATTTCACCAGATTGCTGCAACCTAATTGGTACAGTAAGCCTTTTGTAAGGACTGCTTAGCGGAGTTAGCCATATTTATTCGCCCGGCTTCAGATAAGACATCTGTCTTGCTCCAGCTCAGAGCAGCCAGTTAAAAGAGCAATGGATGGTCCAGTCTCCCTCCTCCCCCACACATTTAATGCCTTCCCCTTTTATTCTATTAAACCGGAGATGGGTGCGTGGAGGACCATTATCTGTTCCCGAGGAACAATGGTGGAGAAAGAGCAACAATCATATTTTACGGCTTGTTATGGTTTGCTTTTAACGTTTAATTGGAAAATATAGTTTAATTGCAAAAGGGGAAAGCCAGGGGTAAAATCCAGCGTTGTAATTATTTGGCAGCCAAAACGAACAGCCAGTTTTGGGAAGGGAATCTGAGTCGAACCTGGTTGGAACTTGGAGGAAGACCGCTAAGGAGAATCAGGACTGGAGCAGTGCTGGAATCTAATTTTTTTTTTTTTAAACTACCGGTTCTGTGGGCGTGGCTTGGTGGAGCGTGGCTTGGTGGGGGTCATGTGACTGTGTAGTCCTGTAACTGGGGGATCGAAAGACAGAAACTCACTTTAACCATGTTCTGCTGGAGCAGGGGGTTGGGCTAGATGACCTCCAGGTCTCTTCCAGCCCTGGATTGCTGTGCTGTTTCAAAGAATCTTCTGAAGCTGCGTCTAGTGCCAGGTTTGGGGTCCTCCCTTCCTCTCCTTTTCTCCTCCCTCCCTCCCTCCCTCCCTCCCTCCCTTTCTTTCTTTCTTTTTCTTTCTTTAAAAAAAAACTTTTTAAAGTATTTTTTACTACTGGCCCAAATTGGTAGCATTTCACCCCTGGACTGAAGGCTGGAAATAAAGAAAAAAAGTTTTTTTTCTTTTTAAAAAAATGATCTGTTCTCTTGTCAAGAGAAATAACACGGACATGCCCATAAATTCACCAGGAGACAGGAGTTTTTTTAGAAACCAAAAGGCTGCAAGAGAAACAGATGCTAGTTAAGTTTTCCCACCATGCTCTGCATCTTCTCAAACGATTGTCTCCCACTTGGTGGCACCCAGATTTCGATCCCCAGACTCCCCGTTCGAGGATGCCCAAGGAAAAGGCAAATCCACTTCTCTTGGGAGATTGCCTCCCACTCATCCTTTCCCCCCTAGAAGTGCAACGCCACCAGAAGGTGCTCTGGTAACAACCTTCTCGTGCGAACTGATGAAAGTATTTTCTTGGGGCCAAACTACATGTTACCCTTGGCAGTCCTCAACCGCAGCCTTGCAGGATGGAAGGGTGAGTCAACCTGGAGTCTGGTGAGGCTCGAACTCCTGACTGTGGGCAGAGTTAGCCTGCAATGCTGCATTCTAACCACTGGGAAGGAAGGAAGGAAGGAAGGAAGGAAGGAAGGAGGGAAAGAAGGAAAGGCAGTAGCAATAGCACTTAGACTTATATACCGCTTCACTGTGCTTTTACAGCTCTCTCTAAGCGGTTTAAAGAGTCAGCCTCTTGCCCCCAACAATCTGGGTCCTCATTTTACCCACCTCGGAAGGACAGAAGGCTGAGTCAATAGGAAGGAAGGAAGGAAGGAAGGAAGGAAGGAAGGGTAGTAGCAATAGCACTTAGACTTATACAGTAATCCCTCGTTTTCCGCGGCTTCATTTTCCACGGCTTCAGTGCTTCGCGGGTTTTTCAATAGCAAAAAAATGCATCGGTAGGAGGCAAGCGCCCCCTAGTGCTTGCTTTAAACGATGTCCACCAACTCAAGTTTCCGGTATAGATATACAGAATTCTACTTCGCGGTTTTTCAGTTTCCGCGGAAGGGTGCGGTCCCGATTGACCGCAAAAAACGAGGGATTACTGTATTGCGCTTCACCGTGCTTTTACAGATCTCTCTAAGCGGTTTACAGAGTCAGCCTCTTTGCCCCCAAGAATCTGGGTCCTCAGATAGTTACAGCTGCCCCATGGATGGTTGGAGGAGATGTGCTTGTTGCATCACGTTCGGTGGAGGTCCCCGTTTCAGCAAAAACAGTGCGCAGAGATCTTTAACTTTAAACCACAAATCCATCATCAGATTCTCCGGCACCTTGCAAAATAACTTAATTCAAAAACATCGCGGAAAGAAATTCAAAGCATGCTGCAAATTTGCGGAAGCTCTGGGGATCTGGGAAGATAGCTTATGGCCCAGTATTTCTCCCGTCTCTTTTACAATTGCTGATTAATTTTCTTCTATTCCTGAAACACGCTGTTTTGGGTCAATTTTGCTTCGATAATAGCCGTGTTTTCCCAATTTCAATCCCGCCAGCAATTCAAAGGGAAATGGAATATGGTTTTTTCCCCCAAACACACTGATAGCTCTTCATTCTACAAATACAGTATTAATTTGTTATTGCCACTTGCTTCTTCTCTCTTTTTTTATTATTATTATAAAACTCACATAATAAAACACCAATTCCGGGAGTAATCTTGTCATCGGATCGGTGATTCCTTTGGAAATTATTCTTTTTGTTGCAATGCCCTAGATAAAAATAAAGACATTTTGGAAGAAGGGAAAGTGGGGGAAGAAAACCCAGGTGTTTCTTCGTAAACCTTTCTCTCTCACACACAAAGAAATGACAAGATCTGTGAAAGATGATTATAAATAGACAAAGTTGAGGCAAATATTTGTTGCGTTGCTGAGAAACTCCGGGAAATGCTGCTGTTGCTCCGACTGGTATTTGTGCACATTAATTGTAGACAAGAACATTAAACAGAAAATTTGCTGCCTCTTATTTTAGGAATTTGGGCTGGATGAAAGTTGTCGGAGCCCTCATTCCTTCCTGGCTTTCTTAGACCATCTTGGGAAGAATTGAGGCTCCAGAAGACAACAGGCAGAGAAAAAAAAAATGAGCATAGTATTTCCTCATTTATTTTTCAGTCTGTTGGAGAAAACATCTAGAATACCTCTGTCCTATAAAAGGTAAAAGTAAAGATACCCCTCGCACACATGTGCTAGCTGTTCCTGACTCTAGGGGACAGTGCTCATCTCCGTTTCAAAGCCGAAGAGCCAGCGCTGTCCAAAGATGTCTCCGTGGTCATGTGGCCAGCATGACACAACGCCGAAGGCGCATGGAACGCTGTTCCCTTCCCACCAAAGGTGGCTCCTATTTTCCTACTTGCACTTTTTCACATGCTTCCGAACTGCTAGGTTGGCAGAAGCTGGGACGAGTCACGGGAGCTCACTCCGTTACGCAGCGCTGGGGATTCAAACTGCTGAACTGCCGACCTTTCTGATCGACAAGCTCAGCGTTTTAGCCACTGAGCCACCGCATGCCTTTTCTGTCCTGATGCGTGCGTACATTCTTTTGAGGCCCAAACTTGGCCTCTGCCACAACACGAAAGCGAAAACATATCTTGTGTTCTTCACTATTATCTTTTAACTCCTTAAAATGGGCATCCTATCAAAGCCCTCGCCTTATAAATAAAATACTTGGTTGTGTAGAGGTTTTAATTCTCGTTTCTTCGGGCTTAATCCCTGCCAGATGATCTTCACCGATAGGAGGATATTCACATTTTAATTCATAATCACAATTCATTCCTAATCCTGGAAATGTCTCTGTGGATCATTGTGTGCTTTATCGGTTTCATTTATTCTCCTACAAAAAAATAATAATATAATAATGGTATCTCATCTCTCGCCCGTTTCCCCTTTCTCTCATTTGGCGGAAGGTTCTCTGTTTTCGTCCAAGAAACCTCAGGAAATAAATCAATATTGAAAAAAAAAAAGCAGGAGATGATTTTATTTTATGCTTCAAGACATGGATTCAGACAAAAAAGAATTAAGAATTTATTATCGGCTTTACAAGGTAGCTATGATGAAATGCTGTAGGATTGAGGGACCGATTCACATAACAGCTCCCCATCCTTTGAAAAAAAAAATTCACCACAGAACATTTTCTTAACAATCCTATTTTAGTACATATTTTTTCAATCTGGTGTGCGTGAAAACCAGCTTGGTTCTTCTTTCAATCTGCAGGAGAGCCTTAAGCATCTCGAAAGCTTCTTCTCAGCTCTTGGATAACTCTAACAAAGGAAGGCCATTGTTTTTTTTTATTATTCCCACTGGTCATGAGACTAAAAGTGATGCACTTTTGGCCTTCAGAAGCCATGGAGAAAAGGCACAGAGGAGGAAAAAAGAGTGGGAGGAAAAAACCAGAATAAACAGATGGGCACCACAGAAGAAGCTCTCCAGAATGAGTGAGACAATTGCTTGCCACATCTTAAGCCAGCCCTCGGTTCCTCCAGGATCTTTGGTGACTCCTGGAGTATTGGTGACTTTCACAAGGGAAGATGACCTTCAGTGATGTGAAGGATGAAGAGGGTTCTTTCTCAGTAGCTGTTTTTAGGAATATTCAGTTTTTGTTGGTTTTTTTTTTTTTACCTTGGTTGGCTCCAGAAAGAAGAGGTGATAGATTGCTGGTAACTTTTTTATGTTAGGATGATAAGTTGCTAGAATTACGCTCTGGATGGGGCGATTTCTCTCCTCGTTGGATGCTCAGATCTCATTCTTCATTTCTGTCACTGCGATTCCTTCTCCTTCTCCTTCTCCTTCTCCTTCTCCTTCTCCTTCTCCTTCTCCTTCTCCTTCTCCTTCTCCTTCTCCTTCTCCTTCTCCTCCTTCTCCTTCTCCGTCTCCTTCTCCTCCTCCTCCCTTCCTCCCCCTCCTCCTCTTTCTCCTCCTCCTCTTCTTGTTGTTCTTGTTGTTCTTGTTGTTCCAAATGCACAAGTACAGTATAGGTGGTACCTTGCTCAATAGTAGCAACTGTGAGAGGGATCTCGGAATCCTAGTGGACAACCATTTAAATATGAGCCAGCAGTGTGCAGCAGCTGCCAAAAAAGCCAACACAGTTCTAGGCTGCATCAACAGAGGGATAGAATCTAGATCGCGTGAAGTGTTAATGCCACTGTATAGTGCCTTGGTAAGGCCACACTTGGAATACTGCATACAGTTTTGGTCGCCACGATGTAGAAAAGACGTGGAGACTCTGGAAAGAGTGCAAAGAAGAGCAACCAAGATGATTAGAGGACTGGAGACTAAGACATATGAAGAACGGCTGCAGGAGCTGGGTATGTCTAGTTTGATGAAGAGAAGGACCAGGGGAGACATGATAGCAGTGTTCCGATATCTCAGAGGGTGCCACAAAGAAGAGGGAGTCAAACTTTTCTCCAAGGCACCTGGGGGCAGGACAAGGAGCAATGGGTGGAAACTAACCAAGGAGAGAAGCAACTTAGAACTAAGGAGAAATTTCCTAACAGTAAGAACAATTAACCTCTGGAACAGCTTGCCTCCAGCAGTTGTGAATGCCCCAACCCTGGAAGTCTTTAAAAAGATGTTAGACAGCCATTTGTCTGAAATGGTATAAGGTTCCTGCCCATGCAGGGGGTTGGACTAGAAGACCTACAAGGTCCCTTCCAACTCTGCTATTGTATTGTATTGTATTGTATTGTTCTTGTTCTTCTGCTTCTCCTCCTCCTCCTCCTCCTCCTCCTCCTCCTCCTCCTCCTCCTCCCCCTCCTCCCCCTCCTCCTCCTGCTGATTGCCTTGGAAAGAAAGAACTTAACCCTTGTCTGAGCAGAGACAAGGAAGACTTCCCCAAGGAGGCCCATGGAAAGTCTCGGGATGTCCTGTGACTCCTGCCTCTATTGCAAAAGGAGAGCTTTTCCTTTGCCTGAACTCTTGCAAATCCTGCTCAGATCCCCAGAGCAATTGACAGAAATATCACATGAAAAGAATGAGTTGACCAAAATATGAGGTCCCATTTTAATTGTAGTTCTAGGGGGGGGGGGGGGGGGAATAAAACCAGTAGGTTGTCTCGACGAAATCCTCAACTTTATCCTTCAAATGGCTGGCACATAACGCATTGATGGACATTGGGTTCTTGGTTCCAACCTAGAGCTTTGTAGTGTAGGAAGTCAGCATCCACCCCTCCTAGAAAAATGAAATATTTTAGGAAATATTAAAAAGGCAGAATATTATATCTCCCTGAGTGAGAAAAGGAGAAACATGTTTGAAAGACAAAGCAGCTCCCTGCAGCTCCCTGACCTTTGTCAATGGGCCATTAAGGCCTGAGCCAGTCTATTCTACAATAACAAAGATTTACCCCCTTCAGCTCTAGGGTGATGGGATCTCCCCCAGGACCTCAAACCATGTGGTCCTCTCCATCACTAATAAACCTTCTTTCCAAGCAACTTCCAAGAATCCAGTGTCTTTCCCTCCCACTTGGAACTGAACCCAGAAGGACATTTCTTCCAACTCTAGATAATTGAGACGACCAGCATCACCCTTGCTAAAGGAGACTTGCGATGAAAGTGGATTTTAGACCTACTCATCCCATATTCCATGACACCTCTGGCTGGCCCTGAGCCTTGCGCTTGGCACAGCCTGGGAATCGCATGTCAACAAAGACATATGTTGGGTTGTTTCTTTTCGTGGCCATTCTTTTCTTGTTCACCATCTCAGCTTGTCCCCGCAGCAGCTGCGCCGACAGCTTGCGCCGAGATGCAATGGATGGAAACTATCTGATACATTTATATCTGTCTATTATTAGAGATAATCAAATGGAAAGCAGGGGGTGGCATCGCCTGAACTGCCAGCTGTCCGTAGTTTCCATGGGGGGATTTAGTGGAATGTCATGTACGTCCCTAAGTATTCCAGAAGACGACCATTTGCTGGATGGAAGTCAGGAGAAGAGGGCTGTTAAGGAGCATCTGAACTTCTGGAGACCCTCGTGAGAAGTAAGTAAGGCCCTTGGTCCATCTTGCCTAATCTTATCAGCTCTAATGAGTAGAATCTGGCAGGCGTCTTCCCCCTTAGTTGCTAAATGGCCAAACATGTTGGCTGAACTCACAAAAATATCAAACCAAAATCTCCAACTCTTGGCAACTTGAAGACCCAGGGACTTCAACTCCCAGAATTCCCCAGCCAGCCTGGTGTCAGACCTGGAAACCCATCTTCTGCATTGGGCCTTCAGGCCTGCCACATTTTCTGCTGTGGGAAAATGGGAGGGGGGATTATACAGAGTGCAGGTGCTACGTAGCCATAATAACCTTCTTTCTCAGAAAATCAAGGTCATCTGGCCCTCCAGTTGGGATGAGGTGGCATCTCCTGGTTTGAATGGTACCTGATTGGACCATGTGATGGACATGTGGGTTCTGAGGAGGGACTTGGGCTTTTATTTGGGTGGGGAAAACCTGGAAGCTTTCAGATCTGGGTTTTCCCAGATGGGCCAATAGGACATCTCTCATAAAATGGAACTTTGAGGAAACTCAAGCCTTGGAGTCTTCTTTTGTTGGAGGGGGGGGGTCTTACTTGAAACTCTGACACCTGCCTGGCTAGCTGGGGAATTCTGGAACTTGAAGTCCCCAGGTCTTAAACTTGCCAAGGTGGGACACCCCTGATCTAAAGCATCCTGGGGTTTAATTGTGTGAACTCAAACCAGCTTTTCATTCCACAAACTCTACTACATAACATGGCTTGAGCTGATGCCCCATTTTCCTTGCATAGGTTAATGAACGGCCTAAGCTTTCAAGAGGGACGCGGTGGCTCAGGGGCTGAGACGCTGAGCGTGTTGATCAGAAAGGTTGGCAGTTTGGCGGTTCGAATCCCCAGCGCCGCGTAACGGAGTGAGCTCCTGTTACTTATCCCAGCTTCTGCCAACCTAGCAGTTCGAAAGCACGTAAAAAATGCAAGTAGAAAAATAGGAGCCACCTTTGGTGGGAAGGGAACAGCGTTCCGTGCGCCTTTGGTGTTTAGTCATACCGGCCACATGACCATGGAGACGTCTTTGTACAGCGCTGGCTCTTTGAAACAGAGATGAGCACCGCCCCCTAGAATCGAGACCGACTAGCACATATGTGCGAGGGGAACTTTTACCTCTACCAAAGACTTTCAAACTCCAGAATCTTATCTCAAGTCAACATTGATGAGGATGAACTCGGCAGGGGCCTCCTGACTGCCCACATACTTCAACCTTTCGCATTCAAATCCAAATTTCAAGTGGAGCTCAATTTCCAACGCCTTATTCGTCCGGTCCCCATCATTTCGGAACCAACCCCATTCTTTTCGCTCTTCCTCCATCCCGTTAATATTCCTTCCGCTGCTCCCCCCATCCCGCCCCTCCATTGTCTCTGCCCCCCTCCCATCTTCCTTGCTCCCCCCCCACCCGCCCCTTGCGCCAGGGCTGCGGGGAATGTTAAGCTATGAAATTATTTTGTAAAATCCAATAAAAATTTTAATCAGGTCAACATTGTTACTGGAAAGGAATGTGGTGGAGCTTCCTTATTGCGGGGTGATGTTGGAGGGGTGGGTGGTGGGGGGGAAGAAAAGAGGACTTAAAAGAGAAGAGAGCAACGGTAACCACAACAACCCAAAAATGCATATAAATTCCCATTTAGAGGGTGTAAAATGAATCTCCCTCCTGCTGTTTTGCTCTTGAGCATAAGCGGCAATCCAGGCAGCGTTCGACAAAGCAGGCTGTTTGAGACCCCTGCAAGGATCTCCCTCCCTCCCTCCCTCCCTCTTCCCTCCCCTTTCTTTTCCTATCCCCCTTTCTCCTTCTAACTCTCCCCTTTCCCCCCTCTTCTTCTCCCTCTCTCCCCTTTCTCTCCCTCCCTCTCTCCTTCTCCCTCTCCCATATCTCCCTGCCCCTTTCCTCTCTCCCTCCCTCTCCCTTTCTTTTCCTATCCCCCTTTCTCCTTCTCCCTCCCCCTCTCTTTCCCCCTCTTCTTCTCCCTCTCTCCCCTTTCTCTCCCTCCTTCTCTCCCTCCCTCTCCCTCCCTCTTTCCTCCCTCCCTCCCTCCTTCCCTCTCTCTTTCTTTTCCTATCCTTCTCCCTCCCTCTCTTTCCCCCTCTTCTTCTCCCTCTCTCCCCTTTCTCTCCCTCCTTCTCTCCCTCCCTCTCCCTCCCTCTTTCCTCCCTCCCTCCCTCCTTCCCTCTCTCTTTCTTTTCCTATCCTTCTCCCTCCCTCTCTTTCCCCCTCTTCTTCTCCCTCTCTCCCCTTTCTCTCCCTCCTTCTCTCCCTCCCTCTCCCTCCCTCTTTCCTCCCTCCCTCCTTCCCTCTCTCTTTCTTTTCCTATCCTTCTCCCTCCCTCTCTTTCCCCCTCTTCTTCTCCCTCTCTACCCTCTCTCTCCCTCCCTCTCTCCCTCTCCCTCTCCCATATCTCCCTCCCCCTTTCCCCACTCCCTCTACCTTTCTCTCTCCTTCTCCCTCTTCTTCATATCCCTCTCCCTTTTCTCTCTCTCTCCCTCCCTCCCCCTCCCTCTATCCCCTCTCCTTCCCCCTCTCCCCCTCTCTCCTTCTCCCTCCCCCCCTCTCCATTTTCTCCCCCCTCCCTCCCCCCCTTTTTAAAAAGCACCAGAGAGAAAGGAAGAGACGTGCTGATTTTAGACCTGAGATCACAGGTATCTCAAATAAATCACTTTCTGGGTGAGTAGATTTGTGACATCTTTGAAAATGGATTTTAGAGTCTTAGGGACAGCCCCGTCGGAGAACAGCACAACACCTTTCCCTACAGCAGGAATGTGTGCGGAAAACCACATCGGCATTAACAGATGAACAAGAGTTGGAAGGGACCTTGCAGGTCATCATGATTAAGCATGATTTAAAAAATTTTAAATTTTAAAATTTAAAATTATTTTAATCAGGGTTAGTTTGGGTTTTTTCCACGTTTCGGCCAATATTTTAATTATGTTTTTTAAAAGCTTTCCTTTTAACTTTTATATATTTGTTTTTATTTTGGCTGTACCCCGCCCTGAGTCCTTCGGGAGTAGGGCGGTATAAAAAACCAATAAACTCTATAAACACTCTAAACTCTAGTCCAGAGGTTCCCAAACTTGGCAACTTTAAGACTTGTGGACTTCAACTCCCAGAAATCTGAGAGTTGAAGTTTTCTGAGAGTTGAAGTCCACAAGTCTTAAAGTTGCCAAGTTTGCTCTAGTCCAACCCCTTGCCCAAGCAGGAGACCCTACATCTGCCTCTACCTAGGATCGAACTCACCACGTCCTGATTGGGAGGCGAGAGCTCCACCTCTAGGCCACAGCAGCTGCATTGGTTGGAGTGGTGGTCTGCGAAAGGAAAAGGGGGCCTAGACCACACACACACACACACACACACACACACACACACACACACAAATACAGAGTTGCAAAAGAATAGCTTCCATTGAACTAACCCCGTCCCCTCGTTTTCTCCCCTGTGGGCTCTTAACCCCTGGCCCCACCCTGCCAAGTGAGGGTGGCTAACTCTGAGCTGCCTAAATGCTCCCATCATCTCTGGCTTCCTCCTTCAGCCTCTTTGCCAGAGCAGATTAGGAGCCTTGCAGAGGAAACCAATCAATGGCTTTTAAGAAGTTTCAGGCTTCATCAGCCATGGATCCCATAAACAAGGAAGACAAGGATGGACATCAGGCACACTCAAAGGCATTGGGGTGGGGGTGGGGGGAGATTTCAATGTATCCCAGGAAGCCTCCACATTTTCTAGGTCACTGGGGGGGCAGAGCCAGGAGGCAACGGTGAGAAGGGATCTCATCCTATTTTAATGGCGGCTATCTTAGATCCGCATTTGGGGGTTTCCTCCCTGTGCGACGTTGATTAAAACGATTCTTCTGAGCTCCATGTGCCTCTCTCGCTCCCAGATTAATGACGGAAAGGAGGGAGAAGAAGAAGGGGGACAGGAGGGAATGAAAGGTAGATCTATTTCCCGGGCATTGGCGCCACGCCAGCCTCTAACGGCACAGGCTTACGGCAAGGGATGGCTAAACGTTTTGGCACCAAGGGCTGAAACAGGAGTGCGCCAGAACCCGGAAAAGAGCAGCAATGGCAGGGCACATGCACGCAGTGGCCATCTGGTCTTCCGGGTTCCATCAAACGCATGTGCACCCACCAGCTGGTCTCTTCCAGGTTCCATTGTGTTCATGCCAGTGATGGGCTTCTACCGGTTCAGGCCCGGTTCTGGAAAACCTCTAGCCTTCAGAATCCCTTCAGGGATATTGTGGCTAAGTGCCTGGAGGAACATACTACGGGCAACTAGCTAATTCTGGAGAGGTTGACTACCTAATCCGTGATTTGTCCAGTGTGCTCCTACCTATACGTGGTGGGGTTTGGGAGAGGGTGTATGGCAGGAAGGATGACCTCAAGCAGCCCCTTATCTACCGAAGGAGAAAGTTGGTCATAAGCCCACTCAGCTTGGGACCTGCTGGACGGCTATCTCAGTTATACATTGTGACTTGCTACGGTGTTGAGTTGCTCTCCTGTTTTGGCAAGACCAAGATGCACAACTGGCCACTGCATTTCGTTTCTCATTAGCCGTAAAGTTGGTGGAGAGTTAAACATCGTCTCCCCGAAGGAAACAAGAACGCCGATTTGTATGGTGTATGTAGACCCTCATTTATAATGCATACATGCTAATTTGTCTCCGCAAAGGGCAACCTTTGGCCGATCCTTTCCTGGGCCAGGAAGCGAAGCACAGCCAGGTCTGGTTGGAACGTGGTTGAGATGCCTCCAGGATTGTAGACTTGATGGGCAAATGGGAAGAACATCCCAGAGGAAGGGAATTATCAACTGGAATGATCAAACGGGTCTCCAAGAAAACGTCTGGTGAAGAAACCAAGAGTTGAACTTGACTTGAAAGAGACGTTGCCTTGCAAGACCAATTCAGAAGCAGCTGAATAATTGGACAGCAAAGTTCAATATGTCCCACCCAAGTGGAAGAAAGTGGACAGTTGATTTATGGGGCTACTCATCGTGCAGTATTTGCTGCCGATAGATAACTTCCTCCTTATCTCTATATACTTTATCAACTGGCCGAGAACTGCTACATGGACATTGTCTGTGAATTCTCCAAGCCCTTCCTCCAGTAGAGATTGTGTTTATTAGTTTGTCAAACATGTACAAGATACAGGTAAAAATAGAAACCTCTTCTCTTCTCTTCTCTTCTCTTCTCTTCTCTTCTCTTCTCTTCTCTTCTCTTCTCTCTCCTCTCCTCTATTCTTATTTTTATTCTAGTCTTCATTATTCTCTTTTTTCTTCTTTCTTCTTTCCTCTCTCTCCTCTCCTCTCCTCTCCTCTCCTCTCCTCCATTCCTATTCTATTCTATTCTATTCTATTCTATTCTATTCTATTCTATTCTATTCTATTCTATTCTTCATTCTTCTCTTCTCTCTTCTCTCTTCTCTCCTCTCCTCTCCTCTTATTCCTCTTCTCTTCTCTTCTCTTCTCTTCTCTTCTCTTCTCTTCTCTTCTCTTCTCACCAGTTTTCAAATCTAATATTATTCAGAGGGAGGAAGGGGAGAGGCATCCAGAGAGACATGTTTCCACTTGTGTAGGGCACAAAAAGACAGAGCATGGGGAAAGAAGAGGGAAGGCATTAAACCTTCTCTATAGAGATGAAAAGGGCTTTCAGACAAATAGCAGAAATTAGGCCCAATTGCTCCTTTGTCGGCTCCTCTGGACTTGAAAGAATTCAGTAGGTTCCTCCATTGGCCCCGTGCATCCCATCGCCTTCTGGGAGCAGATCAAGGAGGAGGTAATCAGGGTTTATTGGCTTGAGATACATATTCTCTACTCCATGCAATTTTCTCTTCTGCTTCAAGGCTGAGAACAAATAAGGTGAAATAGAATACATTCGTTCAAGCCTTACCTGGTGTCCTCCCCCCACTTCTACGCTTCTTTCTCCATGCCATGAGATTTGGAAACCTGACTCATCCACACAGGGTCTTTGGAAAGAGGTCTCGGCTCGCTCAGCGGCAGAAATCACAAAGGCCACGAGAGAATCTATGGCTAGGGAGTGGGTGGCCCCCATGGGACAAGGCAGCAAGGACAGGGCGAAGGATCTGCTGGAAAACGGCCTTCTCCATGCCGGACGGCCAAGGGGTCAACGTTAGCCACTGGTTTTTATTCCTCTGAAATTCCTTCCTTTCTTGTTTTTACCAACGGCAAGAAATACCATTTTTCAGCATGAAATTCCACCCTGAATCAATCCCCCTCAAGGGTTTTTCCATTTGGGCTCCAAAGCACCCATTTTCCTGACCGCGGGCGCAGGAGTTTCCCTACTCTGGGTGCAAAAAGCTTGATTTTTACCACCAGGAAGAAATACCATTTTTAAGCATGAAATTCCATCCTCTTCCATCCACTTATGCACGCCCCCCTTATGGACCTCTTCGAAATGGGGTGAGACCCACCGTAGACAGCCTTGTGTTAAAATTAGGTTTGGAAGACATCTAAAGAAGAGGTAGAAGTAGCCAAAGTAGAAAAGGAAAAACTGTTTTCCCTATCGCACAACACTAGAACTAGGGGGCCCTCCATGAAACTTTTGATAGCTAGACTTCAAACAAATAAGAGGAAGTACTTTTTCACCCAGAGGATCCCTGGTCTATGGAACTCCCTGCCAGAAGAAGTGGTGACAGCTGTCAGCCTCGACGCCTTTAAGAAAGGATGAGAGGAGTTCATGGAGAACAAGGGTATCCATGGCTATCATGATGGATGCCCAAGGACAGCCTCCGGGATGGAGAGATAGGCAGGATGTCTCTCCATGCCATTTGCAGGGAATCACAAGCAGGTGAAGACATCTGCTTGGGAAGACCCTGAAGCAAATGGGGAGCCACTGTGGGAGACAGAAGGCTGGACTGGATGGGCTGTGGCCTGTTCCAGCAAGGCTGTTCTTATGTTCAGATAGATAGATAGTTAGATAGATAGATGGATGGATGGATGGATGGATGGATGGATGGATGGATGGATGGATAGATAGATAGATAGATAGATAGATAGATAGATAGATAGATAATTAGAATATAGATAGAAGATAGAGAGAGAGAGATGATAGATAGATGATAATTAGTAGATAGAAGATAGAGATGATAGATAGATGATAATTAGAAGATAGATAGAAGATAGAGATAGATGATAGATAGATCAACTTTAGACGGGTTCATGGAGAACAAGGGCACAACAGTTTCCCCGTCACCTGGAGGAAATTGAGTATCTAGATCCGCGCCAGTCCGGCTTTCGGCCCGGGCATAGCACCGAGACGGCATTGGTCGCGTTGGTAGATGATCTCTGGAGGGCCAGAGATGGGGGATGTTCCTCCATCCTGGTCCTATTAGACCTCTCAGCGGCTTTCGATACCATCGACCATGGTATCCTATTGCATCGGCTGGGGGGGTTGGGGGTGGGAGGTACCGTTTTACGGTGGTTCTCCTCCTACCTCTCTGGCCGATCGCAATTTGTGTTGGCAGGGGAGCAGAGGTCGACCCCGAGACCCCTCACATGCGGGGTGCCTCAGGGGTCGGTCCTCTCGCCTCTCCTGTTCAACACATACATGAAGCCGCTGGGTGAGATCATCCGTGGTTTTGGGGTGGAGTACCATCTTTACGCTGATGATACTCAGTTGTATATTTCCACCCCAAACCACCCCAACGATGCCGTAGCGGTGATGTGCCAGTGCCTGGAAGCCGTACGGATCTGGATGGGAAGGAACGGACTCAGACTCAACCCGACCAAGACCGAGTGGCTGTGGTTTCCGGCTGCCTGATTCAACCAGCTCACTCCATCACTGGCCATAGGGGGCGAACATCTTGCCCCTGTGGATGGGGCGCGCAATTTGGGTGTCCTCCTGGATACCCGGCTGTCCATGGAAGATCAAGTGACAGCCGTGGCCAGGAGGGCGTTTTACCAGGTTCGCCTGGTTCGCCAATTGCGCCCCCTATTGGATCGGGACGCCCTTCGCACAGTCACTCATGCTCTCGTGACATCCCGACTGGACTATTGCAACTCTCTCTACATGGGGCTCCCCTTGAGGTGCACCCGGAGGCTTCAGCTAGTCCAGAATGCAGCCGCGCGAGCAATTATGGGGACCACTAGGTCGACCCACATAACACCGCTCTTGCGCGAGCTGCACTGGCTACCTGTCGTCTTCCAGGTGCGCTTCAAGGTGTTAGTTATCATCTTCAAAGTGCTCCATGGCTCGGGACCTAGCTATCTGCGGGATCGGATCCTGCCCCATACATCCTCACGGCCGATCCGCTCCCACAGAGAGGGACTTCTCCGGGTGCCGTCCACTAGACTCTGTCAGCGGGCGACTCCCAGGGGAAGGGCTCTCTCTGTGGCGGGCCCGGCCCTCTGGAACGACCTTCCCCCCGATATCAGGATGACCACTGACCTCCGCTCCTTCCGTCTCAAGCTAAAAACACACTTCTTCTGTCTGGCCGGCCTAGGATAATCTCTCTGTCTTTGGGGTTTTTTAATGGGGTAGCACATTTTTAGCGAATTTTTAGCACAGGGTTGGTTTAATTGTTTTTTTATGAAATGTATGTATTTTTTGACTGTTTTTATTCTGCCTGTGCACCGCCCCGGGTCCCTGTGGGGAGAGGGTAAGGTTTAAAAATAAAATTATTATTATTATTATTATTATTATTATTATTATTATTATTATTATTATTATTATTATTATTATTATTATTATTATTATTATTATTATTATTATTATTATTATTATTTTATTATTATTATTATTATTATTATCCATGGCTATCATGATGGATGCCTAAGGACACCCTCCGGGTTGGAGAGATAGGCATGAGATCTCTCCATGCCATTTGCAGGGAATCATAAGCAGGTGAAGACATCTGCTTGGGAAGACCCTGAAGCAAATGGGGAGCCACTGTGGAGACAGAATGCTGGACTGGATGGGCTGTGGCCTGTTCCAGCAAGGCTGTTCTTACATTCTTATGTTCTTAAAGAAGGGCTGTGACATATCTTGCCATTCATGCCTGTTGTACGGTCAGAATAACGCAGGTTTAGAGGCGTCTGCGGCTCGTATGCGCAAAGGGTGGATGAGCTTTAAGCTTGTCTCTTTCCGATGCTAGAAATGCATCCCAGCATCTGGGCCCCCTTTTTCAAGCGCTCTCCAAAATCACAAGGCCCATCGACTCAGCTCCTAGACAATGGGTCTCCCACGGGAAGCGTTTGTGACGAGAGTCCTCTTGTGCACAGTACCTTTGTGGAGAGGTTGAATCCACGCTCAAAGGACAATGAGGATTTTCAGCATCATTAACGGAGAAAGAGGAGGTGGCTCTCCATCATCCAAGGCGGTGGCACCGATGTATTATAAGCTCCTGAAGTGGGGTCACAGGCGGGGAATGGAGCGCCGACTTCTGCAGTCACAGAAACAGAGATAAGTTGGCACCAAAAACAGACCAGGGATTTTCCTTATAAGCCAGAAGACAATTTTTTATTTCAGGCAAATGGTTGTCCAATCTCTTCTTAACAACTTCCAGTGTTGGAGCATTCACAACTTCTGGAAGGTTGTTCCACCGATTAATTTTTCTCACGGTCAGGAAATTTCTCCTCCGTTCTAGGTTGCTTCTCTCCTGGATGAGTGTCCACCCATTGCTTCTTGTCCTGCCTTCAGGTGCTTTGGAGAATAGCTTGACTCCCTCTTCTCCCTGAGATATTGGAGCACTGCCATCATGTCTCCCCTAGTCCTTCTTTTCATCAAACTAGACATACCCAGTTCCTGCAACCGTTCTTCATATGTTTTAGCCTTCAGTCTCCTAATCTTCTTTGTTGCTCTTCTCTGCACTCTTTCCAGAGTCTCCACATCTTTTCTACATCGTGGTGACCAAAACTGGATGCCGTATTCCAAGTGTGGCCTTCTCAAGGCCTTATAAAGTGGTATCAACACTTCACGTGATCTTGATTCTCTCCCTCTGTTGATGCAGCCTAGAACTAGGTTGGCTTTTTTGGCAGCTGCTGCACACAGCTGGCTCCTATTTAAATGGAAGTTCACTAGGACTCCAAGATCCCTTTCACAGTTACTGCTATTGAGCAAGGTATATATATACTGTACCTGTGCATTTTGGTTTCCTTGCTTAAATGTAGAACCTGACTTTTTTCACCATTGAATTTCATTCTGTTAGATGATATGGTTTGTTGGGTTTTATAGGCTACCGGTATGACAGAGACAGAGGCTAGTTGGAAGGTCTGAAGATCTGAAGAGGGACATTTAAAAAAGGTTAACCCAGAGAGATGAGGGCAAGGGTGGGAGAGAGGCACCCAGGGCCAAAAAAGGACTTTAAAAGAGAAAGGCTTGGATGTAACAGCAGCCTGGAATCTTCACCCATATAATCCTTTCTGCTGAGGATTCCTTGTTTACGCAAAGGAAGGCGGATTCTGCCAAGTGAGGCATCTCAATTAATTACGCAGGGACGTTTCCTAAGCATTGATCCCGAAGGATCGTTTCCATTAAGGTGCCTCTCAT
This sequence comes from Rhabdophis nuchalis, assembly GCA_039707465.1. Classification (NCBI taxonomy): domain Eukaryota; kingdom Metazoa; phylum Chordata; class Lepidosauria; order Squamata; family Natricidae; genus Rhabdophis; species Rhabdophis nuchalis. Next base: position 2,876,324 of record CM077659.1, on the reverse strand, counting down.
AAAATGCGCAATGATTCTGTTATAGAAGAATGCGTATTCCCCTACTGAGGTAAAAGAAGAATCATAAAGAAAAAGAGGAGGAGGAAGAGGAGAAGGAGGAGGAAGAGAAGGAGGAGGAGGAGGAGGAGGAGGAAGAGAAGGAGGAGAAGGAGGAGGAGGTAGAGAAGAAGGAGGAGGAGGAAGAGAAGAAGGAGGAAGAGAAGGAGGAGGAGGAAGAGAAGGAGGAGGAGGTAGAGAAGAAGGAGGAGGAAGAGAGAAGAGGAAGAGAAGGTGTAGGAGGAAGAGGAGAAGGAGGGAGGAAGAGGAGAAGGAGGAGGAGGAGGAAGAGAAGGAGGAGAAGGAGAAGAAGAAGGAGAGTTGGAGAAGGGGAAGGAGGAGGAGAAGGAGGAGGAGTGTTGGAGGAGGAGGAGGAGGAGGGGAAGAAGAAGATGGATAAGTAGAAGAGGAGAAGGAGAAGGGGAAGAAGAAAAACGAAAGGGGAAGGAGAACGAGGAGGAAGAAGAAGGAACAAAGGGATGAATTTGGATAAACCCAGAACCAGATCCCAGCAAAACTCCAGGACTTAGAATAAGACTAAGGATAAGATCAAGTTGGAGTAGCGAAGAATTCTATTTTCCCATTAAGTTCCAGCACTCATGAACTTCATGTCTCAGTAGCTCCTCCTCCTTACTTCAAAGAATCCAAAGAAGTCAAAAAGGGGGGAGGCAGCATGGGATGAACACACAGTAAATCGAGGTCCTTGCTCAGTGAGTACAAGCTGGGACCCAAGGTCTCTCTGGATGGCGGCCAGGAGGAGCAGGGCCCGGGAGGACCCATGTTGCAGAAAAACCTTCTGGAGAAGGTACGGAGCCCCTCAATTAAACCCGGGATTTTGCTCCAATAAAGCCCTTGGTTTCTCCCCCCCCCCATCTTTCCGAACAGATTAATTCTCCACCCTCTCCCGAGTGCTTGATTTATGGGGTAATCAATGTTCTTTTGCTTTTTTGGCTCCAGCTTCGAGCTCAGCAACAGAGGTGAGTGACAAGTGCTTGTTTGCAAAACGAGCCACTTCAGCTCCACTCCCAGAGGGGAAGGAAATGGGGGTGGCGGGGGAGGGGGGGGGAAAGGAAGGCTATTTATAGTTCTCTCTACCTAATAAATTTTTATTAGTCATTCCTCCACCACTAGCCTTTCCTGCAACCCCTCTGCTCTCGCGCTCTTCCCTCCCTTTTGACGGGAGGGGATCTTTCCAGCGGGCTCCCCTCTTCCCCCGTCTGAAATGGTACGAGCCGCGAAGGCTTAGCACAGTTGGGCAGAGCTATTTCAAGGCTGGGGGTGGGTGGGAGGGGAGGAACTATGCTTGGCTTTGGGGAGGGATGCAGAAAGAAAGGGGCGGGGAAGAGTCAAAGCGGATTTGATGGGCAGAACGTAGAACCAATTGTACATATTGTCACTATGGCGTTAGGTGATGTAATAATGGTACTCTTTTGCTATGTGGGAGAGGGCTATAGTCCTCAATTTATGACCACTGTTGGCACCTGAGTTTCTGCGGCTAAGCAAGACGGTTATTAAGTGAATTGCGTCCAATTTTATGAATGGAATAACGGAGTTGGAAGGGACCTCGGAGGTCTTCTAGTCCAACCCCCTGTCTAAGCAGGAAACCCTACACCACTTCAGACAAAGGGTTTTCCAACATCTTCTTAAAAACTTCCAGTGTTGGAACTTCTGGAGGTAACTTCTGTTCCACTAGATTGATTGTTCTCACTGTACTCTTATCACTGGAGTTTTTAAAGAAGAGAATGGACAGCTATTTGTCTCAAATTGTATAGGGCCTCCTGCTTGAGCAAAGGGTTGGACTAGAAGACCTCCAAAGTCCCTTCCAGTTTCTATTCTATTCTATTCTATTCTATTCTATTCTATTCTATTCTATTCTATTCTATTCTATTCTATTCTACCCTACCCTACCCTCCTTTATTATCCTCTCCTCTTCTATATTCTGTATTCCATCCCATTTTGTATTCAATTCTGTCTTCTACTCTACTCTACTCTACTCTACTCTACTCTACTCTACTCAGCTCAACTCAACTCAACTCAACTCAACTCAACTCAACTCCAATCCAATCCAATCCAATCCAATCTTCTGTATTCTATATTCCATCCCATTTTGTATTCAATTCTCTTCTCTTCTCTTCTCTTCTCTTCTCTTCTCTTCTCTTCTCTTCTCTTCTCTTCTCTTCTCTTTTACTCTACTCTACTCTACTCTACTCTACTCTACTCTACTCTACTCTACTCTACTCTACTCTACTCTACTCCAATCTATTCCTATATTCTATATTCCATTCCATTCTGTATTCCATTCTCTCTTCTCTTCTCTTCTCTTCTCTTCTCTTCTCTTCTCTTCTCTTCTCTTCTCTTCTCTTCTCTTCTCTTCTCTTCTCTTCTCTTCTCTTCTCTTCTCTTCTAAGGTACTCGGGTAGTTTAGAAAATGAAAAAGGAAGGAGACCGCTTCTTCTCCTTGTAGAGCTTCATTTGCATTTCCTCCTAAGCGAAGCGAAGGGCCTGGGGCAGCTGAGGAAACCTGGATGTTCGGCTCGCAATCACAGCTGAATCAGAAGCAAGGCCTCCATCAAAACAAACGAATATCCAACGTGACTCCCCCACTTTGCAATCCCTACATAAACCGTTTCCCAGCATGGATATTTTTTCTCCTCCCCTCCCCTCAACCATAGACCTTCATGCTCTCTTTCCGCACCACCAACAAGCCAAGCAAGCGAGTGAAATTCCAATCTGCAAAAATCTCAAGAAGGTCATTTTATGCATGTTACGCTTAACGCCAATTATACGTACGTATAATTGTAACAATAATAACGGTTCGAAGAATTCGGGGGGTCGGTGAGCGCCAGATGAGATGGGTGAGGCAGGGATTCCCATCTCCCCAAAACTCCGCCAAAGAGGAAGGCTGAAGCACTTAACCCTTTCGTCCCCAGGCAATGCATGCGCAAGGCCAGCAGCACGTGGGGAAGCCTGGAAATATCTATCTATCTATCTATCTATCTATCTATCTATCTATCTATCTATCTATCTATCTATCTATCTATCTATCTCTCCTATCTATCTCTCCTATCTATCTATCTATCTATCTATCTATCTATCTATCTATCTATCTATCTATCTATCTATCTATCTATCTATCTCTCCTATCTATCTATCTATCTATCTATCTATCTATCTATCTATCTATCTATCTATCTATCTATCTATCTATCTATCTATCTCTCCTATCTATCTCTCCTATCTATCTATCTATCTATCTATCTATCTATCTATCTATCTATCTATCTATCTATCTATCTATCTATCTATCTATCTATCTATCTATCTATCTATCTATCTATCTATCTATCTATCTATCTATCTATCTATCTATCTATCTATCTATCTATCTATCTATCTATCTATCTATCTATCTATCTATCTATCTCTCCTATCTATCTCTCCTATCTATCTATCTATCTATCTATCTATCTATCTATCTATCTATCTATCTATCTATCTATCTATCTATCTATCTATCTATCTATCTATCTATCTATCTATCTATCTCTCCTATCTATCTATCTATCTATCTATCTATCTATCTATCTATCTATCTATCTATCTATCTATCTATCTATCTATCTATCTATCTATCTATCTATCTATCTATCTATCTATCTATCTATCTATCTATCTCTCCTATCTATCTATCTATCTATCTATCTATCTATCTATCTATCTATCTATCTATCTATCTATCTATCTATCTATCTATCTATCTATCTATCTATCTATCTATCTATCTATCTATCTATCTATCTATCTATCTATCTATCTATCTATCTATCTATCTCTCCTATCTATCTATCTATCTATCTATCTATCTATCTATCTATCTATCTATCTATCTATCTATCTATCTATCTATCTATCTATCTATCTATCTATCTATCTATCTATCTATCTATCTATCTATCTCTCCTATCTATCTCTCCTATCTATCTATCTATCTATCTATCTATCTATCTATCTATCTATCTATCTATCTATCTATCTATCTATCTATCTATCTATCTATCTATCTATCTATCTCCTATCTATCTCTCCTATCTATCTATCTATCTATCTATCTATCTATCTATCTATCTATCTATCTATCTATCTATCTATCTATCTATCTATCTATCTATCTATCTATCTCTCCTATCTATCTATCTATCTATCTATCTATCTATCTATCTATCTATCTATCTATCTATCTATCTATCTATCTATCTATCTATCTATCTATCTATCTATCTATCTATCTATCTATCTCTCCTATCTATCTATCTATCTATCTATCTATCTATCTATCTATCTATCTATCTATCTATCTATCTATCTATCTATCTATCTATCTATCTATCTATCTATCTATCTATCTATCTATCTATCTATCTATCTATCTATCTATCTATCTCTCCTATCTATCTCTCCTATCTATCTATCTATCTATCTATCTATCTATCTATCTATCTATCTATCTATCTATCTATCTATCTATCTATCTATCTATCTATTATCTATCTATCTATCTCTCTATCTATCTCTCCTATCTATCTATCTATCTATCTATCTATCTATCTCTATCTATCTATCTATCTATCTATCTATCTATCTCTCCTATCTATCTATCTATCTATCTATCTATCTATTCTATCTATCTATCTATCTATCTATCTATCTATCCACTTCATCTATCTATCTATCTATCTATCTATCTTCTCTTTCTCTCTCTCCTATCTCCTGTCTATGTCTGTCTGTCTGTCTGTCTGCCTGTTTATTATCATCCATCCCTCCATTCCTCCATCCATCCATCATCTCTCTCTCTCTCTCTCTCTCTCTCTCTCTCTCTCTCTCTCTCTCTCTCTCTCTCTCTCTCTCTCTCTCTCCCCCTCCCCAATTAAGTTCCATCTTTATTATGGTCACTTCTGACCATTTTTCACTCTTACAACCATTGCAGCGTCCTTCCCTCATTTTTGTGTTGCATTTGTGCTGATAAATAAATAAAGGGAGGCGAGTATAGATCTATTTCAAGCTATTTAGCTCTCATCAGCTGGCCATGCCCTTCGTTATATTAACCTCTAAGCCACAAGCTCTCCTCCCTTATCCGCTGAGCCAAGGAAAGGATCAGGCAACAGAGGAAGCAGTACGCTGCCTCCCATATTTGGGCATACCAGATGCTTTGACATAACACTTTATATATACAGTATATATATATATGAATATATATGGTTTGTTTTCACCCCTAAATTAATTTAGAGATGACTCTTCATTCCTCAAGCCAAATAGGATGAAACCACTTTTCGTTACTCACAGAAGCTTTGCGTATTTTAAAACAGGGGGAGAGCAAGAAGGAGCCGCAACATGCGATAATAAAAAAATTAAAAACCCCTTGTGTTCAACTGAATACGGTTTTTAAATTGGAAACCCTCTTCAGCTCAGCGTAGCAGCTTTAGAAAAACGAAGCCATAGATCGGGTGAAAATCCCCCTTCTCCCTCCCTTCTTATTTGCCTTGTATATTAGCAAGGCACCACAATGGTGTGATGGTAATTAAAAAGAGAGAAAAGTACATCTAAGACAGTGGTGGGTTTCTGCAGGCTCGCACCTACTCGCGAGAGCTGGTTGGTGAAATTTAGAGAACCGGTGAGAGGGGGTTCCACCGGCGTACCTGGAAGTAAATCTGGCCCGCTGCTGCCAGTGACCCAACGGGAAGGAAAGGAAAGGAAAGGAAGAAAGGAAAGAAAGAAAGAAAGAAAGAAAGAGAAAAAGGAAGAAAGAAAGAAAGAAAGAGAAAAAGGAAGGAAGGAAGGAAGGAAGGAAGGAAGGAAGGAAGGAAGGAAGGAAGGAAGGAAGAATTTATCATCACAATTGAGTCCAAAATTTTGGTTGCTAAGCAGGAGCGTTGTTAAATGAGTTTCACCACATTTTAAAAGGTGGCCACTCCCACCCTGTCACATGACTGCCAAGCCACGCCCACAAAATAGGCCACACCCACAGAGTAGGTTCTAAAAAATTTGAAACCCACCACTGATCTAAGATGATATTTAAACCTTCAGGATGAAGGATGTGATAAAACAAGAAGGCAGTCAAATATTTATCACAGCCAGGATGGGATTTCCCCCCCCCCCCCACACCTTTCATTCGGAGGGGGCCGAGGGGGGGGGTTATATTAAAGAGATTGTACCTGGGGAAGAATTTAATTATTTAGTGCCATGGGAAGAAATTAAAACCCCAACAGACGCTTCTGTCAGCAGGCTATAAAATAACTTGAGACAAGAGTTGGGGCTAAAGGACTGGAATCCGTTTGTTGAGACCCCTGAAATCTTGTCAGATAATAAAATAGCAGAGTTGGAAGGGACCTTGGAGGTCTTCTAGTCCAACCCCCTGCGTGGGCAGGAGCCTTATACCATTTCAGACAAATGGCTATCTAACATCTTCTTAAAGACTTCCAGGGTTGGGGCATTCACCACTTCTGGAGGCAAGCTGTTCCAGAGGTTAATTGTTCTAACTGTCAGGAAATTTCTCCTCAGTTCTAAGTTGCTTCTCTCCTTGATTCGTTTCCACCCATTGCTTCTTGTCCTGCCCCCAGGTGCCTTGGAGAATAGCTTGGCTCCCTCTTCTTTGTGGCACCCTCTGAGATATCGGAACACTGCTATCATGTCTCCCCTGGTCCTTCTCTTCATCAAACTAGACATACGAGCTATAAGAGATATAAGAGCGTAAGAAAATCAACGTAGAACAAAGGAGGAATTTCCTGACCATCAGAGTATTTAACCAGTGGAACAGCTTGCCACCTGAAGTTGTGAGGGCTCCAATGCTGGAGGTTTTTAAGAAGAGATTCGACAGCCATTTGTCTGAAATGGAATTATGGTTTCCTGCCTGGGTTGGGGGTTGGACTAGAAGACCTCCAAGGTCCCTTCCAGGAAGGAGAGTGCAAAAGGTGGCTTGAAACTCAACATGAAGAAAACTAAGTTCATGGCATCCAGCTCTCTTAATTCCTGGCAAATAGATGGGGAAGAAATGGAGGTAGTGACCGATTTTGTTTTCCTGGGCTCCAAGGTCACCGCAGATGGGGGCTGCAGCCAAGGAATTAAAAGAGGTTTGCTCCTGGGGAGGAAAGCTGTGGCAAATCTAGACAGCATCCTAAAAAGCAGAGACATCCCCCTGCCAATCAAAAATGCGTCTAGTCAAGGCTGTGGTTTTCCCAGTTGCCATGGATGGCTGTGAAGGTTGGACTGCAAGGAAGGCTGAGCGCCAAAGAATGGAGGCCTTTGAACTCTGGTGCTGGAGAAGAAGACTCCTGCATTGAGTCCCTTGGATTGCAAGGCCATCCAGCTGGTCAGTCCTAGAGGAGATCAACCCCAACTGCTCTTTAGAAGGCCAGATCCTGAAGAGGAAACTCAAAGGCTTTGGCCACTTAAGGAGAAGGAAGAAGGACTCCCTGGAGAAGAGTCTCATGCTGGAAAAGATGGAGGGCAAAAGAAGAAGAAGGGGACGGCAGAAAAGGAGGTGGCTGGATGGAGTCACCAAAGCAGCCGGCGTGAGCTTCAATGGACTCCAGAGGATGGTAGAGGACAGGGAGGCCTGGAGGAATGTTGTCCATGGGATTGCAATGGCTTGGACATGACTTCCCAACTAACAAGAACAACAAAGATCCCTTCCAACTATTATTCTGTTTGATTTTGTTAGTCATTCTGTATGAAAGCATGTTCTGCTTCAGCAGGGGGTTGGACTACAAGATCTCCAAGGTCCCTTCCAACCCTGTTATTCCACTTTCTTGGTATAGTGAGGCATTGACGGGGGTGGGGATGGGGTGGGCAAAATGTCCATCAATGCAGGATGATGGCCAGATTGAATGTTTATAGCTGCCATCTCAATTTTTTTTAAAAAAATGATTTGAGTTGCAGCCATTCCTGGGCAAGTAGTGGCCAAGTCTTAAATCTGGATTGGTTTTCAACATCTGCTCCACCGCATTGGACTAGACCAGGGGTCTGCAAAGTCGGCTCTTTTAAGACTGGTGGACTTCAACTCCCAGAGTTCCCCAGCCAGCATAGCTGGCTGGGGAATTCTGGGAGTTGAAGTCCACCAGTCTTAAAAGAGCCGACTTTGCAGACCCCTGGACTAGACCATTCGAGGCGGCCCCTGAAAATATTGCGAACCTTGTAGATTCAATTACCGGGGTCCCAAAGATAGATTTGACCCTTCCCTGGAATTATAAACATTAGATGAATCCAAGGAAGGAACAGATTGGAAGCCTGTTCCTTCAAAATTGTTTCTGACCACCGTTCAGCCCTAAGCTGATGTCCTAAACCAGGAAACACAGTTGAATGAAGATATGTTCATTCTCAATTTGGCCAGAAACTGGACCGTAAGCCCAGGTGGGAATTTTGGGGGGAAGGAGGGACAAGATCTCATCATTAGGGTGTCTCTGTGTGTTGTTTCTGCTTTGAAAAAGAACTCTGTTTGGTCCCAAACTCTTTGTGAGATCAATTTACAAACGTACATCTTTGAAATGCTAATGTCTTCATTACTAAACACAACCCAGCTTTCATATATATCTACAGGGCTTAAACTTCCTGCAGGCGGAATACTGAAATATTGTTTCATTCACCCCTAGGTGAGTGACTTAGACTTAAAGGTAAAGGTTCCCTCGCACATACATGCTAGTCTTTCCCGACTCTAGGGGGCGGTGCTCATCTCCGTTTCAAAGCTGAAGAGCCAGCTCTGTCCGAAGACGTCTCCGTGGTCATGTGGCTGGCATGACTCAATACCGAAGGCGCATGGAACGCTGTTCCCTTCCCACCAAAAGTGGCTCCTATTTTTCTACTTGCATTTTTTAACATGCTTTCGAACTGCTAGGTTAGCAGAAGCTGGGACAAGTCACGGGAGCTCACTCCGTCGTGCTAGGGATCCGAACCGCTGAATTGCCAACCTTGAAGGTTACTGCAAAATCCCCATTTCCTCGTGAAATTCCTCAGCTGGGACTCAGGAGGCAGAGAATAGATGGGGGCGAGGCCAGCCAGAGGTGGTATTTACCAGTTCTCCAAACTACTCAAAATTTCCGCTACCGGTTCTCCAGAACTGATCAAAACCAGCTGAATACCCCCTCTGGATCAAGGAGGCCTGGGTTCAAATCCTCTTTGGATGTGGAGACCATCCCTGCGTGCTCTTTCTGTAGAGGAACAGCAAGGTGTAAGTGTAACAACCACAACTGCAAAGCACAAACACACAAACGCATTTCTGATGTTTTTATCTATTCCGTTCGTAGAGGAACTTGACAGATCTGGAATTCTAATTTACATCGCCTGTTTGTATAATTTCTTTCTTTCTTTCTTTCTCCCGCTCCTCCTGCTTTTGAATACAATGGGGTTTTGAAGGCTTCACCGCTAGTTATAAAAAGTGTGAATTTAGTGGCGTTAGCATATTCCGACCGCCTGGCTTTGAAATCCATCAGTTTTCTTGAAAGGATTCAACGCATTTGAATATCAAAAGTGAGGGTTCAGCGCCAAGATGCGTTCGGCTGCAATTAGGAACATCTGGCAGCCGTCTTAGAAGGTGGATTTCAAAATAAACATCATTTTTCTCGTCGCCACCCTGCATTTCACCAGGGATGGGGGATCAAAGGAGAACGGTGATGGTTTGAAGGATGTTCCAGGGGGACATCAAGGATGGGATCTCCATCTGGGTGCTACAAGAAGGCTGACAGCTTTAGGTTGAGTCAGCATAACCAGAAGGACACGTTGCTTTGGTGTGTCTCTCCACTCTTGTGTAGATTGACACAGGATGCGTTTTTTTTAAGCCTCACTGCCAGAAACGCTGCCCCTGTTTGTGTTGTGGCACAGTCATTCTTCTCAATAAAGGAAGACGTTAAGGAGGGGGACTTTCTGCATTGGCACCAGAAGAAATGAGATCTTCAAGGAACTCTTGGAGTCTGCTGTCCTCATTAAGAAGTCCCGTTCGACAGCTAATTAGTCTGCTCCTGCCTTCTTCAGGCACTTGAGGCACTTGAGTCCACCTGCGGCAGTGTTTCTCAACCTTGGCAACTTTGAGACATTGGATCATTCGGACTTCAACTCCCAGAATTCCTCAGCATACTGAGCTTTGCCCTTGATCATCCAGTCTTGACAAGGTATTCAATGGATGGATGGATGGATGGATGGATGGATGGATGGATGGATGGATTGGATTGGATGGATGGATTAGATGGATGGATGGATGGATGGATAGATGGATTAATGGATGGATGGATGGATGGATGGATGGATGGATGGGATGGATGGATGGATGGATGGGATGGATGGATGGATGGATGGATGGATAGGTGGGTGGGTGGATGGATGGATTGGATGGGTGGGTGGGTGGGTGGGTGGGTGGATGGATGGATGGATGGGATGTATGTATGTATGTATGTATGTATGTATGTATGTATGTATGTATGGATGGATGGGTGGGTGGGTGGGTGGGTGGGTGGGTGGATGGATGGATGGATGGACGAATGGACAGACGTATGGACAGACGGACAAACAGACCGGGCAGAGAGATGATAGATGGATGGATGGATGCATGGGTGCATGGAGATAGAGATAAAGTAGATAGACTAGCTAGAAGATAAAATATAGATATAGCTGCTAGCTAGCTAGAGATTAGATAGATCAAGATAAATAAACCAGGATAAACAGATAGATCAAGAGATAAATCAAGATAGATATATCTAGATAAATAATCAAGGTCATAGATCAAGATAGACAATGATCAAGGCAGATAATAGATCAAGATAGACAGATCAAGATAAATAAATGCATCAAGATAGATAGAGCAAGATAGATACATAGGGATTTCTGAACATGCTAGGACTACCATGCCGGCTGGGGAATTCTGGGAGTTGAAGTCCATCCATCCTAAAATGGCCAAGGTTGAGAAGCATTGATTGATGCCCATTCTTGTATACCCCAGGGATGGAGGATCCAGAGAGCTTGTTGCAAACTCTCATTAGAGATAAGCACATAAGTTTCACAACCTTTTGGCCGAAGGAATTTATTTCCTCCTGGTGGCGCCCTAGACGTAACCCTGGACTTTCCTAATTCGAGGAAGCCCCCTTTTTTTCTCCTTCTCATCGCTCACCTTTGGGGAGGTCCCCCACCTCTGGCAACGTGCCCCTTTCCCGAAGGAAGCCAGCTCCCATTATGTTATCTGTCACTTTATTGGGGTTTCTGAGCCATTTATTTTTATGTCTATACATCATAGTTGGCGAGCAGACGTTGGCCTGGGAGCATAAAACTGACAAGACAAGGTACCCGGAGTGTGAAGAGTGTCACTGGAGCAGCAGCCTGTGAAATTAACATGATATCGAAAGCGTCAATGTTTATTTACTGGAAATATCTGGATGAAATGCAGGAGGCCGCGAAGGGCAGTGCCGAAAGGGGGAAAGCTGGGCGTTTGCAGGAGGGCCACAGGCCGGCTGGCCTTTACTCCATCGCTGATGCTTCTGGGCTCAACAAACCCAACTGAGTGCGTTGTATCCTCATTGCAATCTCCGCTTCCTTCGTTGTGGCCGCCCTTCGGAGGGAGTCGTGTCTCACATGCTCTAGGCAGAAACATACCGAGGAATGTAATCCATCAAAAGCTTGCAGATATGGGAGGAAAGAGAGAAGGCCTGCAGGACACTCCAAATGTTCTCGGCTAGTGGATTGAGAGCCATCGGCCAACCTAGCAGTTCCAAAGCACATCAAAATGCAAGTAGAAAAATAAAGGCCATCTTTGGTGGGAAGGGAACGGCGTTCGGTGTGCCTTCGGTGTTGAGTCATGCCGGCCACATGACTACGGAGACATCTTCGGACAGCGCTGGCTCTTTGGCTCTGAAAGGCAGATGGGCACCATCCCCTAGAGTCGGGAATGACTAGGACATATGTGTGAGGGGAATTGTTACCTTTCTGGGATGCAGTGGCTCAGTGGCTAAGACGCTGAGCTTGCTGATCAGAAAGGTCAGCAGTTTGGCGGTTCGAATCCCTAGTGCTGCGCAATGGAAGGAGCTCCCGTGACTTGTCCCAACTTTTGCCAACCTAGCAGTTCGAAAGCATGTAAACAATGTAAGTAGAAAAATAGGAACCACCTTTGGTGGGAAGGGAACAGCGTTCCATGTGCCTTGTGCGTTGAGTCATGCCACAGCACTGGCTCTTCTTCTTCTTCTTCTTCTTCTTCTTCTTCTTCTTCTTCTTCTTCTTCTTCTTCTTCTTCTTCTTCTTCTTCTTCTTCTTCTTCTTCTTCTTCTTCTTCTTCTCCTCCTCCTCCTCCTCCTCCTCCTCCTCCTCCTCCTCCCTGCAAACCTCAACCCCTTCTAGCACTGGTTCTGGGACTTGGAGTCCACAAGTCTTCAAGTTACAAGTTTGGAGACCCCTGACCCAGAGTCTTGTCTAACTTGGCTGTTGCAAACAAGGTTGAGTCACAGTGGAATGGATGATATAACCCACCAACCTTCTCTTGTTGAAAAAAAAATTATGGTTCGGTTAACTGCAGAAAGTGTGTGCGAAGTTCTCGCCAGGAATGGTTCTTCTCGTGGTTTCCTGGGAGACCACTACTCCACCTCCATCAATCGTTTCAACTATTCTTAACCAGCCCTGGGCTAGGAATGTAGGCTTCCTGTTTTTCAAATCATTGGCTTCGTTAATAATTCACACTTCCCTTAGCTAGTTAAGGAGGTGGCAACTCGTAAAAACATTAATTTGCAACTTTGGAACACTACTATTCCTGATTTAGCCCTTGCTCGGGTATCTTCGATCGATACTGACTTAGCTATTAATTTTAGGCTCCTTGACTCGGTGACTGAAGGAATGGAAAGGATTTCGTTTTGCTGAAATTAACAAAGGGAAGAGCTGGGGAACCAGAAGGAGCATCAATAACAACCATCATCATATTCTCATATATATATATATATATATATATATATATGTTTTCGTAGATTTTCACGGGTGTAGGTATGCTGGCATTGCTGGCTTCAGGGATTTTCCCGTGTATATAGCATGGAGATGTTATTGCAATGTTTCGACAAGATCTCACTTGTCATCATCAGGCATATGTGTGTGTGTGTGTGTGTGTTAGATTTTTAAGGGCTGATTAATAAATAAGAGACCAGGATGGATACATTTCGGGCTTGTTAGCCATCTTCAGCTGGCCATACTCCTTCTACTGGGATTTGAACTTAAAAATCTAACACATATCTAAAAAATTCACACAACAGTAATCTCATTTGGCTCTCTGCCCAGATGATCTCTAGGTTGAGTCGAAAGGCAGAGAAGGATGACAGTTTGTCTCCTCCCTTAAAGGGGCCCATAACAGGAGTTGTGAAAAATATTCTCTGATATATATATATATGCCAGCTTTTGTAGAAGCATAAAATGAGAGGGGGAGGATATTAGGATGGTTCAACCTTTATGAAGTCCAAAGAAAAATATAGCCCTGGATAAATGATGCCCACTACCTGTAAGGTTAAGAAGATAAATTGCAGCTGTGTCGGGAAAAAAACCATCCATTTGAATGGAGAAGTTTCTTTTGGCACTGACTACATTCTCCTAGAAAAACTCACAAGAACACATGAAATTAACAACTATTGTGTGCGTTGCGGCCCAGCCCCTCCAGCAGCCAAATCAGAGGAGGAGGAGGAGGAGGTGTGGTTGTCAGGATCAGCATCAGGGCAACTTGAGAGCTCTGAGGGGGAAGAGGGAATGGAGCTGTCAGAGAGCAAGAGCGAGAGCGAGGGAGAGGGGGAGAGAGAGAGAGAGAGAGAGAGAGAGAGGGAGAGAGAGAGAGAGCCTGGAACATCTGTCAGCCCTCAGATGGAGACTCAACAGCCCCCAGGTCTGGAGGTGGCTGATGAGGAAGAGGAGGAACAGCTGGGTCCAGTGCCTGATGCGTGGATACACAGAAGGCAGAGGAGAGGAGAGCAGTGGACATCTATGGGCCGGTCCTTGGGACGGAAGAGCCACCACTGCTAGCAATGCCCCACTCCAACTCTGGAGATAAAAGTGCACTCTTAATGGTGAAGTAACTCCAAGAATCTTAGGGAGAGAGAGAGAGAGAGAGAAAAAAAATCTCTCCTACTTCTTAAAAATGGTCTATTTATAAATAATGTAAGCATTGAGTTGCTTTGCTTCCTGCTCTCAACATGTTCATTAGAGGGATGAGTTGGGGAGAAAAATAAAATGACAATAAAATAAATTAAACCCATAGTCACTTCCGGCAGAAAAGGCTGTTTGGCATCTCCCTACAACCAACTAGATTTTGGTAAGATCCCAGGGCAGAAGGACCTGCCTTTTGGACTAAAACAGGGATGTCCAAACTTGGGAACTTTAAGACTTGTGGACTTCAACTCCCAGAATTCCCCAGCTAGCTATGCTGGCTGGGGAATTCTGGGAGTTGAAGTCCACAAGTCTTAAAGTTCCCAAGTTTGGACATCCCTGGACTAAAAGAACAACAGAGTTGTAAGGGACTGCTCAAGCAGGAGACCCAATGTTATTTCAGACACAAAATGGTCCTCTTATTTCTTCTTGAAAGCCTCCAGTGATGGAGCACCCACGACTTCTGAAGGCAAGCTCTTCCTCTGATGAATCGTGTCCGGAAACCTCTCAGTTCTAGGTTGCATCTCTCCTGAGTTACTTTCCATCCATGCCTTCTTGTCCTGCCTTCAGGGGCTTCGGAGAATGGCTTGGCCCTCCTTCTCCTTTGTGGCAGCTCCTCAAATATTGCAATATGCTATCATGTCATCCTCTAGTCCTCCTAGGGGCCCATTTTCCTTGAAGAACTGAGTTTCACTAAACCTCTTCCTCTCCTCTTCTCCTCCTGCCAGAAAGAAAGAAAATCTCTGGAGCGTTGGCCAAAGTCTTCTTGAAAGATAGCCCCAGGTTTTCCCTCCCTAAATGCAGCCCCAGAATGAATTATAATTAACTCCGAGCCGATATCCTTCCTGCAGGGGAGGGTTCCTTCCTCAGGCATCTCAACTTGCAACGTTTCTGTCCCAAACATCTCACTCATTGACTGCATATGGTCAGGAATTGTTCACAATAAAACAAGGCAACAGGCCCATTTTTGGAAGACTGTTCAACCTTGGCCTGGCTTTTAATCAAGCGTCTTAGGGAGAAAAAGAATTAAATAAACCACAGCTGTTCTACGTTATCATGTTGTGCCAGGAAATAATCTTCCTTTTCTGTTCCTTTGATCCAGCCTCAATGTTCTTAAGGCACGCATATTCTCCAAATGTCTTCACTACTTGATATGTGTACGGCTTGTGTTTGCGCCCAAAATGGGTCCTAACTTGGCCAAAGTCAATAAAGACCATGAGACACGAGGAATGGCATTTTCAGCTTCTTTTATTGGAGTGCTCCATCAAAAGGGTCTCGGCAGCTAAAAGAACCAGGACCCCGAACAATGAATAAAATAAAATAGAATAGAATAACAGAGTTGGAAGGGACCATGGAGGTGTTCTAGTCCAACCCCCTGCTCAAGCAGGAGATCTTACATCTGCCTCTACCTAGGATTGAACTCACAACCTCCTGATTGGGAGGTGAGAGATCTACCTCTAGGCCACAGCAACAGGTCTTTGCACATTTGGACTGTGTGCATTGCTTCTTACGCCAACCTGTTGCCCCCCCTGCCTCAGCGTTGGCAAGATCTGTAACCAGAGATGGGGGGGACTTTGCCTGTAAGAAGATTAGATAAATTGCTGGATGGGGCTTTCTGTCACTCCTGGGATGTCAAGGAGACTAAAACCTGTCTTAATCGGAGCCTGACCTTGCTTGCGTTCATCCCATCTCAATCGTCCTTGACTTTCAAGCGCTCTCCAGAGGCTTCGCCAACCCATCTGCAACCACGCCGTCAATCTCCTTCCAAACGCAGAAGAGACTCTCTCCATCTTCCCGATTGGAAAATATCATATCGCTAAATATACCCAGCTGGGCAGAAAATGCCACTTGTTTGTTCAGCCTCTTGTCCACCTGTTATTGTCCATCAAGGTTGGCATGATGTGGGACTGAATAAGCCCTATCTTTCTTCCAGCAGGGGCTGCCTTGTTGTGAAGTGGCGATCCGTAGGGTTCTTGCACATTTCGAGACCACACGACACCAAATAACTAAGTGCTTTGGATCAAACAGGAGAGGGAAATAATTGCCTCCGTGTCCTTGCCCTGTTGGAGCTTCCTAAAAGTTTGATTGATCACAGTTGGGAATGAAATTTGAGCTGGATGAACTCTTTCTAATCCCTCGAGGCAAAACCTTTGGTCCAGATAACTTGGCATGGTTGAATATGACTGCAGCTTTAGATCAAGGTCTACCAGAGCTCCTTTGATGTCAGATTGAACCAGGAGGGCCATTTAATGTTCCACCATAGTATAGGGTTGTTCTCAGGTCCTCCTTGAGAACTTCTGTCCAACAAGAAACCACAACTAGTCTGACCTTAATGTAAGGTTATCTTGTTCATCATGGCATCTGGCTTTCTCAGTTCCTGGCAAATAGATGGGGAAGAAATGGAGGTAGTGACAGATTTTGTTTTCTTGGGCTCCAAGACCACCACAGATGGGGACTGCAGCCAAGGAATTAAAAGGACGCTTGGTCCTTGGGAGGAAAGCAATGGAAAATCTAGACAGCATCCTACAAAGCTGTCTAGTCAAGGCGATGGTTTTCCCAGTTGCAATGGATGGCTGTGAAGGTTGGACCATAAAGAAGGCTGAGCACCAATGAATGGGAGGCCTTTGAACTCTGGGGCTGGAGAAGACTCCTGCACTGAGTCCCTTGGACTGCAAGGCCATCCAACCGGTCAGTCCTAGAGGAGATCAACCCCAACTGCTCTTTAGAAGGCCAGATCCTGAAGAGGAAACTCAAAGACCTAATGAGAAGGAAGGACTCCCTGGAGAAGAGCCTCATGCTGGGAACGATGGAGGGCAAAAGAAGAAGAAGGGGACGACAGAGAAGGAGGTGGCTGGATGGAGTCTCTGAAGCAGCCGGCGTGAGCTTCAATGGACTCTAGACGATGGTAGAGGACAGGAAGGCCTGGAGGAACGTGGTCCATGGGGTCGTGATGGGTTGGACATGACTTTGCAACTAACAACAATCTTGTTTCCAGCTTTGAGATATTATTTGTCCTAATTCTGGATGATCCAACTCAATTTTAAGGTCAGGGGACTCTACCAAGGTATGACAGTTACAAGAACAATAATTCTCAGCTCACTGGACATTTGTCTTCTCATCAGAGCAAATGTAATTCTGAAAAGAGAGATGCTTCCAAACTTGGAATGTGAACAAAAACAGATCTGATCATAAAAAAGCAGAGCAGAATGGGTTGAGGGTAGAAATTCTGTTCCTTTTTCTTTCTTTCTTTTTTTTTTTTATAGCAAACATAAGCAGTTTCAACGAATCCAAATTAATTTCACCAATTTGGCCTGAGCAGAATGCGCTCTGTGAGATGTCCTTCCAACATCATTAGACTCAAACCCATCCAAAAGTTTCAGGGAAAAAAATTCACTTAATCACCCTCAGTTCTGTGATTCAAACTTAGCCATTCATGAATTCCTAATCTGCTATTTGTAATTTGTTACCTGAATAATTAAGCAACTTGGGTCTCTTAAGCATAGAGAATATGTTGCCGTGATGTGGCTGCTTGGTTTAAATATTAAAATTGGGGAGTGCAAAGCCGCAAATCACATATCTTTAAGTCATTAATAAACCACAAATCAAAGAAATTAGGCAGATTCAATCCAACAGGAATATGTGTTCTCCAAGGGTAAAAGAAACAAAGGCATAGATTTATCATGGGAAAGTAATTCTTGAACCCAGCTCAATCATTTGAAAGGCGCATGGCTTTTCCAGTTCTGCTGAAAAGTGACTGACATTTGAATCTTTAGCCATATGCTTTTCCAATCTCCTATTTCCCTACCCTAAACTAGAAATAAGGAGAAATTTCCTGACAGGGAGAACAATCAAGCCATGGAACAGAAGTTGCCTTCGGAAGTTGTGGGAGCTTCATCACTGGAAGCTTTCAAGAAGAGACTGGACGGCCATCGGTCAGAAATGGTGTAGGGTCTCCTGCTTGGGCAGTAGGTTGGACTAGATGACCTGCAAGGCCCCTTCCAACTCTGTAACATTCTTAGCCAATTTTCTTTCACAAAGTAGATCTGAATTTACTTTGAGAGAAGTCTTATGGCAAAGACTGTTTGAGATTATAGAATAGAATAGAATTCTTTATTGGCCCAGCATGATTGGACACGCAAGGAATTTGCCTTTGGTGCAGATGCTCTCAGTGTGCATAAGGAGAGTGAAATACATTAATCAAGAATCAAAAGATACAACACAGTGATGGTCAAAGGATACTAATAAGCTATCAAGTCGTACTACAAAACAAATAAACCAATATAAATTAAAAGATACAAGCAACATGGTTATAGTCATAAGTGGGAAGAGATAGGTATTAGGAAGGAAGAGAAGAAGAACAGTCTTGGTAAATTATTGATGGTGTTGTTAAGCAGAGTGATGGCATTCGGGAAAAAAATGTCCTTGTGTCTAATTGTCCTGGTTTAGTGGGTTGTTGTGTTCTCTCTGTCTGGGGTATTCAAGTAGAGTTTGGAGAGCCATTTGTTGGCAAGATGTAGCTGTAGATACATTGGTGTCAACCAGGATGAGATGTTCTACAGCAGGGGTCCCCAACCTTTGTAACTTTAAGTCTAAAGGACTTCAGTTCCCAGACTTCTCCAGCCAGCTTTGCTGGCTGGAGAAGTCTGGGAGCTGCAGTCCTTTAGACTTAAAGTTGCAAAGGTTGGGGACCCCTGTTCTACAGGACCTCAGACCAGTGAATTCTTGAGCTTAGACACAAGCTTCTTCTTCAGCCCAGCCCAGCCAACTGGAGAGCCATTTGTTGGGAAAATGTAGCTGTAGATACATTGGTGTCAACCAGGGTGAGATTTTCTACAGGACCTCAGACCTGTGAATCTTGAGCTTAATCACAAGCTCCTTCTTCAGCCCAGCCAACGTTTCACTTCTTACGACAAAGACGCCAAGATCAATGACCTATGAAGCGGACTTTCCCCCTCTGTATTAATAATTTCTGTGGCTTCTCATTCCTGGGAGATGACATCGAAAGCCATCCGCAGCCGAACGGCACTGCGTTTGAACTTGCTTACCAAACCACAAGCTGGCAAACCAGCGGTGTGCAAAGTCACACATTCCCGAGCACAACCTTGTCGAATCTCTCAGCTTTCTTCCAAATGGCGGAAGTGTTAGTAATACTGTTTTGAAATAATAGCTATTATTACCCACACTTAATTCTCCGTGCCCCGAGGCTGCGTGTATGTATCAAAACAGAGACTGTGGAAACACAAGCTGTACAAAGGAAAGAGACAAAGGAGAACATTTGCACCATCGAGATCGGGCGGAGATTTCACCTGGAATAAAAGAGAACCAGGGTGGGAGGGTGTGTGGGGTGGGCTGTAAGGTATCAGCCAAAATCTCATTCCCAGATTTTGAAGGAACCTTGGAGGCCCAACATTGGACGGTTATTATTAGGTACAATTGATTAATTATGCTTCTTTCAACAGTAGCTCTGATCTACAAAGGCCTTTAGTTACGCACATGGAGGAGAGGCGTTGGAAATTGCACATCTCTGTTGTTACATTCACAGACATCATCACTGTCGTCGTTTAACGACCCCTTAATTCCTTGCGGGGTGGAGTCTGGACAATTAAATGGAGCTAGCAAAGCGTTTACTGGCCAGATGCCGTCCCCGTCACCAGCATGGAGTTTTGTTCAGCAGATATATTCTCATTGTGCTCAGAGAGAGAGAGAGAGAAATATCTGCCTCTACCTAGGATCGAACTCACAAGTCTCCTGATTACAAGGCAAGAGCTCCACCTCTAGGCCACCGCACCACTCCGCTACACTCACGGACATCCATCTTGTGAATGCCTACGGCTGTCATCATAGCTTCGGTCAGATGCTTTTCCGCATATATTCTGATGCCCAAATCCACACATCCTCACTAGTGTTTTCACAATACACGTTCTGCCACATTTTAATATTCAGTAATGGAGTTTCCACTCAAGGCATCCAGAGACCTTCAGATACAGGAGAAAGCAAATCTTGAACTTCCTACTTCTTTGCAAAGATGCTTCAAGACTGGGTCCTACCAAGAGGAGGAGAAAAATAAACCGCCTTTTAGTAAATGGATGCTTAGAGTCAGGTCACACCCAACCTGGCAACCTTTCGGTCATTGGGTGAGAGGATCATCTCACCACATTTTATGGGATCATCTCCAGGCCCCAGAAACTCCTCCACACCCTGAACTCAAAGTGATTGCCAATCCTTCTAGAAGCCTCCGTACTTGTCACCAGCTTCATGTCAGGGCCTGCAGCCATCTTTTCTTTTGGATCTTTGGCCCGCCACACTTTCTATTATTCTACTATGCCTTTTCTATGGCGAGAAAATGGGAGGGCGGGATTGTATGGAGTTAGATGATACGCAGCCATAACAACATTCTTTCTAGAAAGCCAAGGTCATCCTTTCTCTCTGCACCTGACCAGATCTTGATGGGTGGAAGCTGCCAGCATGGCAGTGGGAGATTGGACCATGGGATGGACTGGTGGGTGTGGGGGGGCAAGATCTTGAACTTTCAACTGGGTGGGGAAAACTGGGAAGCTTCCAGATTTGGGTTTTCCCAGATGTGCCAACGTGGCTTTCTTAATAAATTGGAATTTAGAGCAATACTTTGCCTTGGACTCTGATTGACTTCTGGATGCTATTTGGAACCCCGGCACTTCGTTTGGTGGCCCCAAAGCCATCATAGATTCAGTCTCTATTATCCCCCTTTTTTTTTAAAAAAAAAGAAAAACAATTTCGAAAAGTCAGCTTTGAAAGCTAAAGAGGAGTGTAATTATTTATGCAGGCTGACAAGGGGTCGCCAGCTGCATGCAGAGGCCGTGCCTTGGTTTTATTTAAAATTGAAATGCCCCAGTTTTCTGCTTTCATTGGGCTTCCTAATTATCTTCTGGGATTTTTCTTTTCTTTTTTTTAAATTTTGTGTGTGTGCTGCATTAATTAGTTTAGCTGACTTTGGACCTGGGGAAATACAGGAAAAAGGTAAGGATCTGGGAGTCAGAAAATGCAGGCGGGGTGGGAATGAGTCGCCAAAAGGAATGCTCAACGCTGAGGGTGCAAAATGGCAGCCCCCTGAATATCGGGGAGCATCAAAATGGCAGCCCCAACCGCCATTTTGATCTTCTGTAGGATTCTGAACGTTGGAACGGAGTGATATGATCATCCCTTTGGAGAAGCAAAACTTGTTTTGATGGGGCGAACATCTGCTGAAAATTCACATTTCAATTAGGAATTCAGTGTAGATCTAATTAAAAAATACTAATGGCACCCTCAAGCCGAACTTGACTCCTGAATATCATGGACACCGTTGAAGCTACAAGATAGAAAAGTTTTAGTTGGACTTTTTAGAAACTTTCTACAATTAACCTACCATCGTAGCCGTTTCTGTTCTCCCACCCAATCCCTATTCAGGCCCAACTGGTGGAACTCCTACCAAATTACATATTTTTAAATATATTTGCTCCCCCAAAAACAAAATAGCCAACAAACCCATGTTTGGTGCACATGTTTCGAAAATACCATATGTTGTGGCCTGCCAGTGGCCAACGGAGCTGGTGGAAGACTCGGACAGTGGTGAGGTTGGGGAGGAACATAGGCCAGTCCTGGAGTCTGGGGAAGGCTCTGAGGAGGGCTCTGTGTCAGAGGCAGAGAGGGGGCCAGGGCCGTATGCCAGTTATCAGCTGCCTTCGGAGTCAGACATCAGGGAGGCAGACGAATAGCTGGAGCCTGTTCCCAGTGTGCGCATGCGCAGAGTTGCCAGAGGAAGGAAACAGCTAAAGAACAGGGGTCAACTTGGAAGTAAGGCCACAGGTGAACAATGAATGGCCCCTCCCAGAAGAAATAAAAGAGGAACGAAAGGGGAGTGGAGTTTGCAGGAGACAATTAGTTCAATTGATTCGGGTGGAAGATCTGTTCCTGACTTCTTGTCAAGGAATTGCTGCTACAGCATGGAGTTTAGAAGATAATCCAATCCTGATGAAGATCTGTAGTTGTGAAATCTCATGAAAGACTTTTGGCTGGAGAGGAATTCGCTTTAAATCTAAATAAAAGGGGTTTTATCAGGACGAGAAGTCGGCTTCATGATCTTGGGATCAGAACACCTTATTCTGAAATTGGCCTCTAGGTCTAGGTCCATTTCATCTCCCACAAGCCCTATAGCAAAATGTGGAAAAACGAAAGCAAAGACCCCCAGTTCAGCATCATCCAACCACGAGCATTAAAAGCCGTAACGACAGAATCGCTAAGCATCTCTGCGAGAGCTACCCAATTAAACTGATGTGCCGGAGAATTTGGGGCAGATCAGAGGAAGGACTTCTTTAGATAACAGACAAAGAGGCTTACGGGGACAAGATATGGGGATGGCCCCTGGCTCAGACAGTTCGAAAAACAGATGAAATGAACCCAGCGGTGGAAGGGAGATCAATATGCGGGGTTGGCTCCCGATGGCTATCTGTAAACTATCTGTTCAAAATAGGTCAGTAGGGAACACAGGCACCAGAAGGATGAACTGTCTTTTGAGTCCTTTGGTCCTGTTCCAGAAGGATCTCGCTGGACACTGTTGGAACCAGCATGATGGTTTGTGTGAGTTTGCCCTTTGCTCTGTTCTACACGGTTGGCTTCTCGTTTTGCGTCTTTCAAGACTGAAAGTACATCCTTTTCCCCAGGTGTGACCCAGTGAGCAGGAATTCAAGCGGAGTTTCTTGGAAGTTCCTCGTCACAAGCCTCCTGCTCTTCAAAGAGGCAGGGATAGTCCATAACAGGGAGAATTTAAGTCAGAAAAAAATGTTTCTTTTCATAGTTCTTCCAAACCCTTCAGGGTACAAACAGTAAAGGAACAGGAGCGAAAAACCATCAACAAAAGACAATTAACAGAGTTGGAAGGGACCTTGTAGGTCATCTAGTCCAACCCTCCCCTGCCCAAGTAGGAGACCCTACACCATTTCTGACCGATGACATTCCAGTCTCTTCTTGAAAGCCTCCAGGGATGAAGCTTCCACAACTTCTGAAGGAAACTTCTGTTCCATGGGTTGATGGATCTCACTGTCAGGAAATTCCTCCTTATTTCCAGGTTGAATCTCTCCTTGGTCAGTTTCCATCCATTGTTCCTTGTCTGGCCTTCAAAGGTGCCTTGGAAAACAGTTTGACCCCCTTCCTCCTCTCTGTGGCAGCCCCTCAAATATTGGAAGGCTGCTATTGTGTCTCCCTTGGTCCTTCTCTTCACTAGACTAGCTCGGTTCTTGCAACTGTTCTTTATATGTTTTAGCCTTCAGTCGCCTCGTCATCTTGGTTGCTCTTCTCTGCACTTTTTCTAGAGTCTCAACATCTTTTTTAATAGGGTGGGGACCAAAACTGGATGCCATATTCTAGGTGTGATCTTGCTAAGGCTTTATAGAGTGGTACCATATGAGGACCTCCCTTGATCTTGATTGTATCCCTCTGTTAATTAGAAAATGGAGAAGTTAAAAGTCAAGAGAGGGAGAGGAGAGAAGAATGACTGAATCCATGAGATGCTGATTAAAGTTTGCTGAAAATCTTTTCACACTGACCAGATGGGATGGAAGGGGCTTCTCCAGGCTAATTCCTGGGTGGGCTTGCGGCTTCCATGACCTCGTGGCTAGCTGGCTGACCTGAACACCCATCTGTAGGAAGAAGGTGGTTAAGTAAATGGGTGGGATTCATTATCCCCCCCACCTTTCTCTCCCAATCTGTTTTGATGAAGCTCATAAGTACCTTCAAGTCTGACAGTTGGATTAGTTGCTGAAGACAATGCTTCTTTGCAGGATTAACTACATCCCTCTTAATCTTTTTTTTTTTTTTTGGAAAAAAAATTATTGGCTGGATTAATGCAAGCATATTTTTTTTAAAATTAAATTTATACCCCGCCCTTCTCCTTGTTAGGACCCAGGGCGGCGCACAGGCATTATATAAAACCATAAATACAATATACATCTATTAAAAATATATTAAATTAACTCACCCGTGCTAAAACCCATTATTAAAACCGTAGCCAAATTCTAATTTATATTTAAAAAGTCAGAAGCGGGGGGCTATCCTAGGCCGGCTTGTTGGAATAAGTACGTCTTAAGACGTTGGCGGAAGAGGCGGAGGTCCGAAGTAGTGCGAAGGTCGGGGGGTAGGTCGTTCCAGAGGGCCGGGCCCGCCACAGAGAAGGCTCTTCCCCTGGGTGTCGCCAGCCGGCATTGCCCAGCCAACGGCACCCGGAGAAGGCCCGCTCTGTGGGAGCGGAGCGGACGAAGGGATGTGTGGGGCAGGAGGCGGTCTCGTATATAGCTAGGCCCCGAGCCATGGAGCGATTTAAAGATGTTAGTCAATACCTTGAAGCGCACTCGAAAGGCCACAGGCAGCCAGTGCAGCTCGCGCAGGAGAGGTGTTACGTGGGCTTGCCTTGGGGCACCCATAACCACCCCATTTAACCCAGGCCCTGGTTAACAAACCACTAGTGCTAGATTGACAGAATAAGAAATAGCCCCCTGAGTCCATCTGATGATGGTTTATAGATTGGCCTCTTTACGCAATGTTCTAAGGCCCTTCTGGATTCTGAGGACATGCGAAGTTAAATTATTTGGCCTGATTTCAACCCAGCCTGACATGTTCTATGAATCCCGTCTTTGTGCAACGATTATGTAACATAATGGAAGCATTAGAACATGTGATTTTGTTCAGTTTGCCCATCCATTTACTAGTGCATATACAATGGAAGTTGAAGTACAGGAAGGAAGGAAGGAAGGAAGACAGGAAGGAAGAAAGAAAGGAAGAAAGGAAGGAAGGAAGGAAGGAAGGAAGACAGGGAATGGAGGGGAAGGAAGTAAGGAACTCTATTCAGTTCTGTTTTTATTTCTTCAAATTGTGTGTGTGTGTGTGTGTGTGTGTGTGTGTGTGTGTGTTTACTGGAGCAGAATATTTCTTCATCTTACCTCTATCGCATTATAGCCGCAAACCCTTTCTTAGAATTTCATACAAAGCATTCAATGTCTAATTCCATTTCCTTTTCTGAAACTTTTCTGAAGAGTGAGAGATTCCTGCCTTGGTACTTCTGACTCGGGGCTGTCATTAGTCTGACATAAAAATAAATGGCAGCTTTAAGCAAAATGGAGCCCGCTGCTCCCTCCTTCTCTTTGTGGTAGAAAAATGGCTCTCTGTGCACGCCATTCACCAGCTTTCTTCTGTTCCCCTTGTCTGCTTTAATCACGTAAGGGCAAAAGGAAGGGCAGAGGTGGGGAACTCTGCAAAGGAAAGATCAGAAGGGACGATATTTTGTCACGGAGAAGATAAATTGACTTTCATCAATTGCTCGGCAATCAAAGATTCAATAGGTGTCATTTTTAATGCCGGGAAGGTCTTGGGCAGCTCCGCCTAACGTAGGGCCACCTAATTGGCATCTCATCAAGACAAAAGGAACCGAGAGAAAGGTGTGTTAATAGAAGAGAGAAACCTATACATCACTCCAGGTGTGAAATACTCTTTGTCTAAATTAAATTTCAGCACAGCTCAAAGGAAGAGGGACTCTTTGGCCTGCTCTCTGTCGCTTCACTGTTGGAAGACGGAAGAGAAACACAAGTGGGGAAGGGTCAAGGATGCGCTTCTGTCTTCGTTCAAGAGATTTCTCTTCCCCTTCTGAATTCCAGCAAAGGAAAGTGCTCCATCATCAGGAGAAGTGGAAAGAAAAGTGGCAAGCGGGAAAGAAGGTTCCATCTCTGGAGCACGATGAAGCTCTCCAACCCTCTCGAGAAGTTGACCAACTGCCTTGAACTCCCAGAGGAGAAGGTTGAAGGTTGAAGGTCTGCAGATGGTGTCAGACCCGGAAGGCATTTTTTTACCTTTCAGATTTCAGACCTGCCGCATTTTCTACTATGGGAGAATGGGAGGGGGGGAATTATACAGAGTACAGGTGATATGTAGCCATAACAACATTCTTTCTCAGAAAGTCAAGGCCGACCGACCCTGCAGCTGGGATGAGGTGACTAGGAGGCATTTCCTTGCCTGGATGGTATCTGATTGGACCATGAGATGGACATGTGGGTGCTGGGCAAGTTCTTGAACTTTCGCTTGTGTGGGGGAAACCTGGAAGCTTTCAGATTTGGGTTTTCCCAGATGGGCCAATAGGACATCTCTCATAA